>ONZH01008602.1:0-16775 GCA_900303285.1 Rhinella marina | reverse complement strand
GTACAAACAGATCAGACGGTGTGTATAAACACTACGTATATACAATTATTTTGCAAGAGAACGCAAAGTACAGGTGCCAATGAAAAAGGCTTTTTTTAAATATATTTCTAGGTACACAGCCGTGTACAAACAGATCAGACGGTGTGTATGAACACTTACGTATATACAATTATTTGCAAGAGAACGCAAAGTACAGGTGCCAATGAAAAGGCTTTTTTTAAATATTTCTAGGTACACAGCCGTTGTACAAACAGATCAGACGGTGTGTATGAACACTACGTATATACAATTATTTTGCAAGAGAACGCAAAGTACAGGTGCCAATGAAAAGGCTTTTTTTTTAATATATTTCTAGGTACACAGCCGTGTACAAACAGATCAGACGGTGTGTATGAACACTACGTATATACAATTTATTGGCAAGAGAACGCAAAGTACAGGTGCCAATGAAAGGGCTTTTTTTTTAAATATATTTCTAGGTACACAGCCGTGTACAAACAGATAGACGGTGTGTATGAACACTACGTATATACAATTATTTGCAAGAGAACGCAAAGTACAGGTGCCCAATGAAAAGGCTTTTTTTTTATTATATTTCTAGGTACACAGCCGTGTACAAACAGATCAGACGGTGTGTATGAACACTACGTATATACAATATTTTGCAAGAGAACGCAAAGTACAGGTGCCAATGAAAAGGCTTTTTTTTAAATATATTCTAGTACACAGCCGTGTACAAACAGATCAGACGGTGTGTATGAACACTACGTATATACAATTATTTTGCAAGAGAACGCCAAAGTACAGGTGCCAAGAAAAGGCCTTTTTTTAATATATTTCTAGGTACACAGCCGTGTACAAACAGATCATACGGTGTGTTGAACACTACGTATATACAAATATTTTGCAAGAGAACGCAAAGTACAGGTGCAAATGAAAAGGCTTTTTTTTTTATTCTATTATTTCTAGGTACACAGCCGTGTACAAACAGATCAACGGTTGTGTATGAACACTACGTATATACAATTATTTTGCAAGAGAACGCAAAAGTACAGGTGCCAATGAAAGGCTTTTTTTTTTAATTTCTAGGTACACAGCCGTGTACAAACAGATCAGACGGTGTGTATGAACACTACGTATATACAATTATTTTGCAAGAGAACGCAAAGTACAGGTGCAATAAAAGGCTTTTTTTTTAAAATATATTTCTAGATACACAGCCGTGTACAAACAGATCAGACGGTGTGTATGAACACTACGTATATACCATTATTTTGCAAGAGAACGCAAAGTACAGGTGCCAATGAAAAGGCTTTTTTTTTATATTCTAGGTACACAGCCGTGTACAAACAGATCAGACGGTGTGTATGAACACTACATATATACAATTATTTTGCAAGAGAACGCCAAAGTACAGGTGCCAATGAAAAGGCTATTTTTTAAATATATTTCTAGTACACAGCCGTGTACAAACAGATCAGACGGTGTGTATGAACACTACGTATATACAATTATTTTGCAAGAGAACGCAAAGTACAGGTGCCAATGAAAAGGCTTTTTTATATATTCTAGGTACACAGCCGTGTACAAACAGATCAGACGGTGTGTATGAACACTACGTATATACAATTATTTTGCAAGAGAACGCAAAGTACAGGTGCCAATGAAAAGGCTTTTTTTAAAATATATTTCTAGGTACACAGCCGTGTACAAACAGATCAGACGGTGTGTATGAACACTACGTATATACAATTATTTTGCAAGAGAACGCAAAGTACAGGTGCCAATGAAAAGGCTTTTTTTTTAATATATTTCTAGGTACACAGCGTGTACAAACAGATCAGACGGTGTGTATGAACACTACGTATATACAATTATTTTGCAAGAGAACGCAAAGTACAGGTGCCAATGAAAAGGCTTTTTTTTTAAATATATTTCTAGGTACACAGCCGTGTACAAACAGATCAGACGGTGTGTATGAACACTACGTATATACAATTATTTTGCAAGAGAACGCAAAGTACAGGTGCCAATGAAAAGGCTTTTTTTTTTATATTTCTAGGTACACAGCCGTGTACAAACAGATCAGACGGTGTGTATGAACACTACGTATATACAATTATTTTGCAAGAGAACGCAAAGTACAGGTGCCAAAGAAAAGGCCTTTTTTTTAAATATATTTCTAGGTACACAAGCCGTGTACAAACAGATCAGACGGTGTGTATGAACACTACGTATATACAATTATTTTGCAAGAGAACGCCAAAGTACAGGTGCCAAATGAAAAGGCTTTTTTTAATATATTTCTAGTACACAGCCGTGTACAAACAGATCAGACGGTGTTTATGAACACTACGTATATACAATTATTTTGCAAGAGAACGCAAAGTACAGGTGCCAATGAAAAGGCTTTTTTTTAAATATATTCTAGGTACACAGCCGTGTACAAACAGATCCAGACGGTGTGTATGACACTACGTATATACAATTATTTTGCAAGAGAACGCAAAGTACAGGTTGCCAATGAAAAGGCTGTTTTTTAAATATATTTCTAGATACACAGCCGTGTACAAACAGATCAGACGGTGTGTATGAACACTACGTATATACAATTATTTTGCAAGAGAACGCAAAGTACAGGTGCCAATGAAAAAGGCTTTTTTTTAAAATATATTTCTAGGTACACAGCCGTGTACAAACAGATCAGACGGTGTGTATGAACACTACGTATATACAATTATTTTGCAAGAGAACGCAAAGTACAGGTGCCAATGAAAAGGCTTTTTTTTTAATATATTTCTAGGTACACAGCCGTGTACAAACAGATCAGACGGTGTGTATGAACACTACGTATATACAATTATTTTGCAAGAGAACGCAAAGTACAGGTGCCAATGAAAAGGCTTTTTTTTTTTAATATATTCTAGGTACACAGCCGTGTACAAACAGATCAGACGGTGTGTATGAACACTACGTATATACAATTATTTTGCAAGAGAACGCAAAGTACAGGTGCCAATGAAAAGGCTTTTTTTTTAATATATTTCTAGGTACACAGCCGTGTACAAACAGATCAGACGGTGTGTATGAACACTACGTATATACAATTATTTTGCAAGAGAACGCAAAGTACAGGTGCCAATGAAAAGGCTTTTTTTTTAAATATATTTCTAGGTACACAGCCGTGTACAAACAGATCAGACGGTGTGTATGAACACTACGTATATACAATTATTTTGCAAGAGAACGCAAAGTACAGGTGCCAATGAAAAGGCTTTTTTTTTTAATATATTTCTAGGTACACAGCCGTGTACAAACAGATCAGACGGTGTGTATGAACACTACGTATATACAATTATTTTGCAAGAGAACGCAAAGTACAGGTGCCAATGAAAAGGCTTTTTTTTTTTATATTTCTAGGTACACAGCCGTGTACAAACAGATCAGACGGTGTGTATGAACACTACGTATATACAATTATTTTGCAAGAGAACGCAAAGTACAGGTGCCAATGAAAAGGCTTTTTTTTTTATATTTCTAGGTACACAGCCGTGTACAAACAGATCAGACGGTGTGTATGAACACTACGTATATACAATTATTTTGCAAGAGAACGCAAAGTACAGGTGCCAATGAAAAGGCTTTTTTTTTATATATTTCTAGGTACACAGCCGTGTACAAACAGATCAGACGGTGTGTATGAACACTACGTATATACAATTATTTTGCAAGAGAACGCAAAGTACAGGTGCCAATGAAAAGGCTTTTTTTTTTTATATTTCTAGGTACACAGCCGTGTACAAACAGATCAGACGGTGTGTATGAACACTACGTATATACAATTATTTTGCAAGAGAACGCAAAGTACAGGTGCCAATGAAAAGGCTTTTTTTTTAAATATTTCTAGGTACACAGCCGTGTACAAACAGATCAGACGGTGTGTATGAACACTACGTATATACAATTATTTTGCAAGAGAACGCAAAGTACAGGTGCCAATGAAAAGGCTTTTTTTTTAATATATTTCTAGGTACACAGCCGTGTACAAACAGATCAGACGGTGTGTATGAACACTACGTATATACAATTATTTTGCAAGAGAACGCAAAGTACAGGTGCCAATGAAAAGGCTTTTTTTTTATATATTTCTAGGTACACAGCCGTGTACAAACAGATCAGACGGTGTGTATGAACACTACGTATATACAATTATTTTGCAAGAGAACGCAAAGTACAGGTGCCAATGAAAAGGCTTTTTTTTTAATATATTTCTAGGTACACAGCCGTGTACAAACAGATCAGACGGTGTGTATGAACACTACGTATATACAATTATTTTGCAAGAGAACGCAAAGTACAGGTGCCAATGAAAAGGCTTTTTTTTTATATATTTTCTAGGTACACAGCCGTGTACAAACAGATCAGACGGTGTGTATGAACACTACGTATATACAATTATTTTGCAAGAGAACGCAAAGTACAGGTGCCAATGAAAAGGCTTTTTTTTAAATATATTTCTAGGTACACAGCCGTGTACAAACAGATCAGACGGTGTGTATGAAGACTACGTATATACAATTATTTTGCAAGAGAACGCAAAGTACAGGTGCCAATTGAAAAGGCTTTTTTTTTTTTTTATATTTCTAGGTACACAGCCGTGTACTAACAGGTCAGACGGTGGGTATTTACACCTGGTATACAAAAAGGGTATTGCAGGCACACAGAACCCAGAACACTAGAGCCAAAGAAACTGTATTTAAAAAAAAAAAAAATGTACACAGCCGTATACTGCCAGAAGATCAGATGGTGCATATACACACTAGGTATATAACAGGGTTTTGCAGCCAAAAAAAACGCAGAACAGTAGTGCCAAATATAGTTTGTATGTAGCAGAGCACCTAATACACCACTAATGCCTCTCTCTGTCCCTACTCCAGCAGCTATCCCTGAATACAGCAACCGTTCTCTGCAGACTGTATATTGTAGTAAAGCTATCACTGTACTGCACTATAGTAGCCCTGATAAGGGCTTTTAATCACGCTCCTGCCTGTCCAACAGCTAAAACCTATCTGTCCCTTCTCCAGCCTCTGTCCCTGACTAAGTTCACGCAGCATATGCGAACGAGCAGGAAGAGCTGAGTTTTTAATATTCGAGGTCACATGGTTTTTCCAGCCAATCCATGTAGACGCTGTTTTCGCGCTGCCAGCGTGCTCCGCGGGCCTGTCATACCCCCCTGCATGTTGATTGGTGGAAAAAGAGCGCCAGGGAAGGTGGGAGGGGAAACGAATTCTAAGTGCGCCATCGCCGTTATACTCGATTGAAATCGAGTATGCCGAATAGCGTAGTATTCGATCGAATACCGGCTCGATCGAACACTACTCGCTCATCTCTAGTTATAATTGTCCCACTTCAGCACAGAGCGAATAATAAGTTTTTTGTGCAACAGTAATAAATGCCAATAGCTTTTAAAATGTAGAACTTTGGCTCTATGGACCAACTAAAGGTCTTTTTTTTTTTTTAGAATAATACACTCTACAAAGGGCTGTTATTCTCTCACTTCAGCAGCAAGCAAATAATACGTTTTTTTCCAACACTAATAGCTACTAGAACACTTTACTATATATAACTTTGGCACTGTACACCAACTAAAACTCTTTTTTTAACAATAATAACCGCTAAAATGGTCTGTAATTCTCCCACTTCAGCATCGAGCGAATAATACATTTTTTTGAGCAACAGTAATAAATGCAAGTAGCTTTTACAATATAGAACTTTGGTGCTGTACACCAACTAAAACTCTTTGTTTTTTTTTAGAATAACGCAAACTACAAAGGGCTGTAATTTTCCCACTTCAGCACCGAGTGAATAATACGTTTTTTTTCAACACTAATAGCTGCTAGATTACTTTACTATATATAAGTTTGGCGCTGTACACCAACTAAAACTCTTTTTTTTTAAAATAATACACACTACAAAGGGTTGTAATTCTCCCACTTCAGCACCGAGCGAATAATCCTTTTTTTTAACGCTAATAGCTGCTAGAACACTTTACTATATATAACTTTGGCGCTGTACGCCTACTAAAACTTTTTTTTTTACAATAATACCTGCTGCAAAGGGCTGTAATTGTCCCACTTCAGCACAGAGGGAATACTACGTATTTTGGGAAACAATAATAAATAAAAAAGCTTTTAAAATATATAACTTTGGCGCAGTACGCCTACTCAAACAGTTTTTTTTTACAATAATATGCTCTACAACAGGTTGTAATTGTCCCACTTCAGCACAGAGCGAATAATACGATTTTTGGGCAACAGTAATAAATGCCAGTAGCTTTTAAAATGTAGAACTTTGGCTCTGTACACCAACTAAAACTCTTTTTTTTTTTAAATAATAACTGCTACAAAGGGCTGTAATTGTCCCACTTCAGCACCAAGCGAATAATATATTTTTTTGAGAAACAGTAATAAATGCCTAGTAGCTTTTAAAATATAGAACTTTGGCTCTGTACACCAACTAAAACTCTCTTTTTTTTTTTTTTTTAGAATAAAACACGCTATAAAGGGCTGTAATTTTCCCACTTCAGCACCAAGCGAATAATACTTTTTTTTTTCTCAACAATAATAACTGCTAGAACACTTTACTATATATAACTTTGGTGTTGTACGACTACTAAAACAGTTTTTTTTTAGAATAATACCTGCTACAAAGGGCTGTAATTGTCCTACTTCAGCACTTAGCGAAAAATACGTTTTTTGGGCAACAGTAATTAATGCCAGTAGCTTTAAAAATATATAACTTTGGCGCTGTACACCAAATAAAATTCTTTTTTTTAGAATAATAAAAGCTACAAAGGGCTGCAATTCTCCCACTTCAGCACCAAGCGAAAAATAGTTTTTTTTCAACACTAATAGCTGCTAGAACACTTTACTATATATAATTTTGGCGCTGTATACCAACTAAAACACTTTTTTTTTAGAATAATACACGCTACAAAGGGCTATAATTCTCCCACTTCAGCACAGAGCGAAAAATATGGTTTTTTTGGGCAACAGTAATAAATTCCAGTAGCTTTTAAAAGATAGAACTTTGGCTCTGTACACCAAATAAAATTCTTTTTTTTAGAATAATAAAAGCTACAAAGGGCTGCAATTCTCCCACTTCAGCACCGAGCGAATAATATGTTTTTTTCAACACTAATAGCTGCTAGAACACTTTACTATATATGACTTTGTCGCTGTATGCCTACTAAAACTGTTTTTTTTTTTTACAATAATACATGCTTCAAAGGGCTGTGATTGTCCCACTTCAGCACCAAGCGAAAGATACGTTTTTTGGGCAACAGTAATAAATGCCAGTAGCTTTTAAAATACAAAACTTTGGCGGTTTACACCAACTAAAACTCTTTTTTTTTTTTAGAATAATAAACAGTACAAAGGGCTGTAATTCTCCCACTTCAGCACAGAGCGAAAAATACATTTTTTGGGCACTAGTAATAAATGCCAGGAGCTTTTAAAATATAGAACTTTGGCGCTATACGCCTACTAAAACAGTTTTTTTTAACAATAATACACGCTACAACGGGTTGTAATTGTCCCACTTCAGCACAGAGCGAATAATATGTTTTTTGGGCAACAGTAGTAAATGCCAGTAGCTTTTAAAATATAGAACTTTGGCTCTGTACACCAACTAAAACTCTCTTTTTTTTATAATAATACACACTACAAAGGGTTGTAATTCTCCCATTCCAGCGCCGAGCGAATAATACTTTTTTTTTTTTAACGCTAATAGCGGCTAGAACACTTTACTATATATAACGTTGGCGCTGTTCGCCTACTAAAACTTTTTTTTTTACAATAATACATGCTACAAAGGGCTATAATTGTCCCATTTCAGCACAGAGCGAATACTACGTATTTTAGGAAACAATAATATATATAAAAGCTTTTAAAATATATAACTTTGGCGCTGTATTCCTACTCAAACAGTTTTTTTTACAATAATACGCGCTACAACGGGTTGTAATTGTCCCACTTCAGCACAGAGCGAATAATACGTTTTTTGGGCAACAGTAATAAATGCCAGTAGCTTTTAAAATGTAGAACTTTGGCTCTGTACACCAACTAAAACTCTTTTTTTTAGAATAATACACGCTACAAAGGGCTATAATTCTCCCACTTCAAAGCACCGAGTGAATAATATGTTTTTTTTTCCACACTAATAGCTGTTAGAACACTTTACTATATATTACTTTGGCGCTGTAAGCCTATTAAAGCTTTTTTTTTTTACAATAATACATGCTATCAAGGGCTGTAATTCTCTCTCTTCAGCACAGAGCGAAAAAGATGTTTTTTGGGCAACAGTAATAAATGTCAGTAGCTTTTAAAATATAGAACTTTGGCGCTGTACACCAACTAAAACTTTTTTTTTTACAAAAATATACGCTACAAAGGGCTGTAATTCTCCAACTTCAGCACAGAGCGAATAATATGTTTTTTGGGCAACAGTAATAAATGCCAGTAGCTTTTAAAATATAGAACTTTGGCTCTGTACCCCAACTAAAATTCTTTTTTTTTGAGAATAATAAACACTACAAAGGACTGTAATTCTCCCACTTTAGCACCGAGCGAATAATACGGTTTTTTTCAACATTAATAGCTGCTAGAACACTTTACTATATATGACTTTGTCGCTTTACGCCTACTAAAGCTTTTACTTTTTTTAAAATAATACATGCTACAAAGGGCTGTAATTCTCCCACTTCAGCAAAGAGCGAAAAAGATGTTTTTTTGGGCAACAATAATAAATGCCAGTAGCTGTTAAAATATAGAACTTTGGCACTATACGCCTACTAAAACTGTTTTTTTTTTTTATAATAATACCTGCTACAACGGGTTGTAATTGTACCACTTCAGCACAGAGCGAATAATACGTTATTTGGGCAACAGTAATAAATGCCTGTAGCTTTTAAAATATAGAACTTTGGCTCTGTACACCAACTAAAACTCTTTTTTTTAGAATAATACACGCTACAAAGGGCTGTAATTCTCCTACTTCAGCACTGAACTAATAATACTATTTGTTCCAACAATAATAACTGCTAGAACACTTTACTATATATAACTTTGGTGCTGTATGCCTTCTAAAACAGTTTTTTTTAGAATAATACATGCTACAAAGGGCTGTAATTGTTCAACTTCAGCACCGAGTAAATAATATGTTTTTTTTTCAACACTAATAGATGCTAGAACACTTTACTATATATAAATTTGGCGCTGTACACCAACTAAAACTTTTTTTTTAGAATAATACACGCTACAAAGGGCTATAATTCTCCCACTTCTTCACAGAGCGAAAAATACGTTTTTTGGGCAACAGTAATAAATGCCAGTAACTTTTAAAATATAGAACTTTGGCGCTGTAGCCTACTAAAACAGTTTGTCTTAACAATAATAAACCCTACAACTGGTTGCAATTGTCCCACTTCAGCACAGAGCGAATAATACCTTTTTTGGGCAACAGTAATAAATGCCTGCAGCTTTTAAAATATAGAACTTTGGCTCTGTACACCAACTAAAATTCTTTTTTTTGAGAATAATAAACGCTACAAAGGGCTGTAATTCTCCCACTTCAGCACCGAGCAAATAATATGTTTTTTTCAACACTAATAGCTGCTAGAACACTTTACAATATATGACTTTGTTGCTGTACGCCTACTAAAACAGTTTTTTTTTACAATAATACATGCTTCAAAGGGCTATGATTGTCTCACTTCAGCACCAAGCGAAAGATACGTTTTTTGGGCAACAGTAATAAATGCCAGTAGCTTTTAAAATATATAACTTTGGCGCTGTACACCAACTAAAACTCTCTTTTTTTTAATAATACATGCTACAAAGGGCTGTAATTCTCCCACTTCAGCACTGAGCGAATGATATTTTTTTTGCAAAAGCTGTTAGAACACTGTACTATATAGAACTTTGGCGCTGTACGACTACTAAAACTTTTTTTAACAATAATACACGCTACAAAGGGCTGCCATTTTCCCACTTCACCACAGCTAATAAGCCCAATAACCAGAATTACAGAGTCAACATGAGCATGAACCTGACATGAGCAGCTGTAGCATGGCAATTTTGAATCCTAGTCACTGAAACCAAGGTGTAATACAATTTTTCCTATTACCTTGTTGTTGCACTTCTTTCCATATCTCACACTGTTACTAAACACCCCAATAGAAGCCTGTTCTGCTTCATTACTTCACTCCCTATCCTTTCCCTACACTTCTATTAAGCAATTTGTACTTTTGATGAGGTTTTCTATCAGTTTCCCTAGCGCCTGCAAACGTCTCTCCCTGCACTGAGTTCACTGGAAAATGGCTGAATCCAAGATGGCTGAGGCTATTTATTGGGCTGTGACATCACAGGGCTGGCTGGCTGGCATTGTGGGTGATCCCTCCCTCACTCATGTTCCTTTCTCCATGTCCAAACAAGTGCAGCCGCCATGTTAGTGAAAAAAAAAAAAAAACGATTCGTCACCACGAATCGTCATGAAATTCTAAATTGGTGCGAATCGAATAATTCTTGAAATTTGGATAGAGTTCCACTTCATCCAATTCGATTTGCTCATCTCTAGTGGTGACAGTAGGAGATTAGCAGCGAGGAATAACAGCTGGGGTGGTGGTGGCAGCAACACCCACATGGTACATTTTGGCAGGTAGGCAGGCAGACAGCAGTAGTGGCATGATGGCAGCAGAGGCTTGATGGCGGAAGCAGCCATAAGGAACGTGATAGTAGGCAGGAAGGCAGGCAGACAGCAACAGTGGCAAGAAGGGGCATCGTCAGCCAGTCCAGACTTATTAATCAGCCTCAGCCAGTGGAGTGTGAAAATATTCCCAAATCCAGTTAATTTTGACAACAAAGATGTTTTGGACACTGGCAGAGGACATCTTGGTCTGTTCTGATGTTACCACACTCACTACAGCAAACCCTGAAAACTCTCTCCGAGATGACATTGAAGTTTGGGCAAGGGAAAATACAGTGTTCTAGTTTGCTTGTCCAGAAGTCTATGGAGTCAGAGAACAGGGTATGTGCCAGAGAGAGGTCAGAGTCAACAGGAAGACCTGTAAAAAACTGCTTCATCATTTTGAGAAGACTGAACTGGCTTCTGCTGCTGCTATTGCTTCTGCGTCTTCTGCTGTTTGTGGCATTGGGAGGTTTGTTGACTCTTGCTGGGGTGGAGAGGAGCCTGCCTTTCAGACATGCTGGTGGTAGGCATCAGCTCATTGAAAGACAAGCTTTGTACATACATAGTGTAAATTGGCAATAACGTAATTTGTTCTCCCTTTTGGAGGGAGGAAAACATTCCCCTATTATGCTTTGATTGTGAAGGTCTAAAAGCATAGCTATCCAGTAATCTTCAGACTGCTTGATTTCAACAATCCACCTTTCACTGCGTAAGCAAGTTATTGCAGTTGCTATTCTGGCTAAGGTGCATGAGGAGCCAGTTCTTTCCAACTCTGCCCCCCAACCAGACAATTGGATGGTGTGGCCGGTGTCAATGGTCATTATGATCTACCTGTTCTTCCAATTCCTCCTGCTTCTGCTCTTTTTTGCTGCCACTGACACGCCTCTCCTCCTTTGATTTTACCTCCTCAGAAGCACCCCAATCCACCTTCCATGTCCTCTCCAACACATAATCTTCACTGGAGTCCTCAACCTCTATGCCACTTTTATCAGACTGTGATGTGTCATGGTGGGCTGCTTGGCCCCCTCCCGATTCCCTGCTCTGTATTTTCCCTGACTGCCACTATTACCACCACCAACACATTTACTTCTTCCTGAATCTCAATTTTTGGGAAGTTCGTAACAAACCGGTTTCTTTACCTACTGATTTGATTATCTCTAGCGCATAATAATAAGGTCGATGATGAACGCAGTTCCACTGAAATAATGGCATATAGATGTTTCAGTTCTACAGTGAGCCTTTCTCAAGCAAAAACAAAGTGCATAGTAGAAATAGGAAACTGTTACATCACATAACAATTACATATTTAGGATAGTACTGTACAAACAAATCCAACTGTATTTCTAATTACAATGTAATATGTCACAAAGTGAACAGTACATATTCTATTGTAAATCCAATATGTGTAATGTAAAACCACACATTATTCCTATACAGTTAATAAACACACCATATTGCATAATTCAGCAGTAAATTTCTAATCGATATTTCAAGTGTCCAAAAGCCACTGTTAATTGGAACATTATAACTGATTTTGCATACAGGAAACCTTCCCCACCAAAGCCCAGTGTCCTACATTGCCTACAGCACTTGTGCCAGTCTCAGGACTCACTGCACACCTCTGCAAGGATGATCTTCATATGTGTTATTGTACACAAATCTTGTTTTAGGAACTCAGCATGTCAGGCGGCTTAGAAAAAAAGCAGCACTTCACATTGCATTGCTCAAGATCTTCAAGCGGCATACAGACTCTTAAGGAGGCACTCATATATAGGTACAATAGTGTTCACCTGTGCTATTGTAATTGTATTCTGCCAAGGGCCTGCTTACAGGCATATACTGTAGGGACATAATAAAGTTCCACAAGAGAGGAAAAGCCAAATCACATAGGATAGCTTTCATACATCACCCATCAATATAATGACCAGTCAGATAGCTCTAATAGGCTATATAGCCATGTTATACAGGCCAAATAAAAATTCCCTGCAGTGATTAAGGAACCTATTCCCCATTATATATAATTAAAGTGTATGCGCCAGTGGATTGGAGAAAAGGATGTGGAGGGGAGTGTGATGTGAAAGGAAGGTTTAAAAAAAAATGGCCGTTAGACTGTTAAATTTTCAAATTTTTAAGGAAATTTTCAAAATCCACTTTTTTAAGGACCAATTGAGTTTTGAAGTCACTTTGTGTGGATTACATAGTAGAAACCACCCATAAATGACCCCATTGAAACTACACCCCTCAAGTTATTCAAAACTGATTTTACAAACGTGGCTAATAGAGATGAGCGAGCATACTTGTCCGAGCTTGGTGCTCGTTCGAGTATTAGGGTACTCGTAAGTGCTCGCTGCTGTGACTCTGCGGTACACCCAGCATCACGTGGGGCCCTTACATGTCGATAGCAGGGGTTGGCTGGCCTGATCAGGTGACCCTGGAATATACTAGTGACTGGCCGCGGTGCTCGGCTCAGATGCTGTCTGGATGTCGTTAGGGATAGAGCTGCTGCGTTTCAGGGAGAGTGATAGGGCCTGCATTTAGTTCTCTGTTAGGCAGGAATCACCCACAAAGAACCCAACAGCCCTTCTAAGGGCTACAAGAAATTTTTTTTTGTCTCCTGGCTTGGCTGGCTGGCTATCGCCATATATTACCCCTTTTTTTTTTTTAATTGTTCTATCTCAGTGATACAAATCCATTGCACACAGCAGTGTGGAACCATTCTGTGTGTCACAGTTCAGTACACTAACTATTTTCTGTCCAGGTGACACTGTCTGTACGTCACGTAATCCAACCAGGTCTTTTGCTGTCACGTATATAGCTTGATCACAAAAATCTCTGTGAGACATTTGTCTGGGTCGCAGTCAAAATAGCCACCATTAACAGGGTGTGAGTTAGGTCTACGATAGTTTTTTGCACGTCACGTTCCAAAAAAAACAAAACTACAAAAAAATATATAAAAAATAGTTTTTTAGTTGTTTTAGCTCAGTGATACAAATCCATTTCACACAGCAGTGTGGAACCATTCTGTGTGTCACAGTTCAGCTGTCTACTCACTCCGATTCGTATTTTCTGTCCAGGTGACACTTTCTGTACGTCCCTTAATCCAACCAGGTCTTTTGCTGTCACGTATATAGCTTGATCAAAAAAATCTCTGTGCGACATTTGTCTGGGTCGCAGTCAAAATAGCCACCGTCAGTACGGTGTCAGTTAGCTCTACGATAGTTTCAGCACGTCACGTTCCATAAAAAAAAAACTACAAAAAAAAATTTAAAAAAATAGTTTTTTTTGTTGTTTTAGCTCAGTGATACAAATCCATTTCACACAGCAGTGTGGAACCATTCTGTGTGTCACAGTTCAGCTGTCTACTCACTCCAATTCGTATTTTCTGTCCAGGTGACACTAACTGTACGTCACTTAATCCAACCAGGTCTTTTGCTGTAACGTATATAGCTTGATCACAAAAATCTCTGTGCGACATTTGTCTGGGTCGCAGTCAAAATAGCCACCATTAACAGGGTGTGAGTTAAGTCTACGATAGTTTCTGCACATCACGTTCCAAAAAAAACAAAACTACAAAAAAATATATAAAAAAATATATAAAAAAAATAGTTTTTTTGTTGTTTTAGCTCAGTGATACAAATCCATTTCACACAGCAGTGTGGAACCATTCTGTGTGTCACAGTTCAGCTGTCTACTCACTCCAATTCGTATTTTCTGTCCAGTTGACAATTTCTGTACGTCACTTAATCCAACCAGGTCTTTTGCTGTCACGTATATAGCTTGATCACAAAAATCTCTGTGCGACATTTGTCTGGGTCGCAGTCAAAATAGCCACCATTAACAGGGTGTGAGTTAGGTCTACGATAGTTTCTGCACGTCACAATCCAAAAAAAACAAAACTACAAAAATAATATATAAAAAAAATATATAAAACAAATAGTATTTTTGTTGTTTTAGCTCAGTGATACAAATCCATTTCACACAGCAGTGTGGAACCATTCTGTGTGTCACAGTTCAGCTGTCTACTCACTCCAATTCGTATTTTATGTCCAGGTGACACTTTCTGTACGTCACTTAATCCAACCAGGTCTTTTGCTGTAACGTATATAGCTTGATCAAAAAAATCTCTGTGCGACATTTGTCTGGGTCGCAGTCAAAATAGCCACCATTAACAGGGTGTGAGTTAGGTCTACGATAGTTTCTGCACGTCACGTTCCAAAAAAAAAACAAAACTACAAAAAAAATATATAAAAAAATAGTTTTTTTTGTTGTTTTAGCTCAGTGATACAAATCCATTTCACACAGCAGTGTGGAACCATTCTGTGTGTCACAGTTCAGCTGTCTACTCACTCCAATTCGTATTTTCTGTCCAGGTGACACTTTCTGTACGTCACGTAATCCAACCAGGTCTTTTGCTGTCACGTATATAGCTTGATCACAAAAATCTCTGTGCGACATTTGTCTGGGTCGCAGTCAAAATAGCCACCATTAACAGGGTGTGAGTTAGGTCTACAATAGTTTCTGCACGTCACGTTCCAAAAAAAACAAAACTACAAAAAAATTATATAAAAAAAATATATATAAAAAAAAAGTTTTTTTGTTGTTTTAGCTCAGTGATACAAATCCATTTCACACAGCAGTGTGGAACCATTATGTGTGTCACAGTTCATTACACGCACTATTTTCTGTCCAGGTGACACTTTCTGTACGTCACGTAATCCAACCAGGTCTTTTGCTGTCACGTATATAGCTTGATCACAAAAATCTCTGTGCGACATTTGTCTGGGTTGCAGTCTAAATAGCCACCGCCAGTAGGGTGTCAGTTAGCTCTACGATAGTTTCTGCACGTCACGTTCCAAAAAAAACAAAACTCAAAAAAAAATTTTTTTTGAAAAATAGTTTTTTAGTTGAGTTGTTTTAGCTCAGTGATACAAATCCATTTCACACAACTGCGTGGAACCATTCTGTGTGTCACAGTTCAGCTGTCCACTCACGCCAATCCGTATTTTCTGTCCAGGTGACACTTTCTGTATGTGACTTAATACCCTGTTTCCCCGAATATAAGACCCCCCCGAAAGTAAGGCAGGGTAGGGGGGTGCCCAGGGTTCTCCAATGTAAGGCACCCCCCGATTGTAAGGCCGCTATCGGGCGGGGGGGGGGGTCTGTGAGGAATGTAAGGCCGTCTATGGTGGGGGGTGGCTGGGGAATGTGTTCAGGCCCCTCCATGCTGTCATACTCGCCTGCCTGCGGGCTTCTTGTGGCCGGCTCCGCCATTCACCGTCCCTGTCACTGTCCTTGCAGCTCGAAGCTGATTGGCCATCAGCTCGAGCTCTGATTGGCCGATCAGCCGCGACGTCACAGCCCTGCAGGCTCGCAGCTTGATTGGCCAGCGTCCCCTGCAGCAGAAGGCTCCCACCGGCACAGCAGAGGAGATCGTAAGGGTGTGTGTATGGGGCTGCGTGTGGGTGGTGGCAGCACATGGGCAGAGTGGGGGTGCACGGTGCAGTGGGATCATGCACACAGGGATTGGGGGAGCTGCAGGGGATCATGCACACAGGGATGGGGGAGCCTGCAGGGGATCATGCACACAGGGATGGGGGAGCTGCAGGGGATCTATGCACACAGGGATTTTATTGTTAAAAAAGTGTCATTTTTTTTTGTCTAATGTAAGGCCTCCCCGAAAGTAAGGCAGGGTGGGACTTTTGGGGGTAAATTTAATGTAAGACAGGGCCTTACTTTCGGGGAAACACGGTACAACCAAGTCTTTTGCTGCCTGTCACGTATATAGCTTGATCCCAAAAATCTCTGTGCGACATTTGTCTGGGTCGCAGTCTAAATAGCCACCGTCAGTAGGGTTTAAGTAGGCTCTACGATAGTTTCTGCACGTCACGTTCCAAAAAAAACAAAACTACAAAAAAAATATTAAAAAAATATATAAAAAAATATTAAAAAAATAGTTTTTTTGTTGTTTTAGCTCAGTGATACAAATCCATTTCACACAGCAGTGTGGAACCATTCTGTGTGTCACAGTT
>ONZH01008601.1:0-91176 GCA_900303285.1 Rhinella marina | reverse complement strand
CACGTCAGATGCCGGTACCCCATGACCTCTCCTCAGGACCATAACCCTTCCAATGAACCAGATATTGAAGGGTCCCCCGAAGAACTCGAGAATCAATGATCTTGACAATCTGAAATTCCAAATTACCATCCACCAAGACAGGCGCGGGTGGCAAGGGAGATGGCTCCAGAGGTTCAACATACCTCTTCAACAAACATCTGTGAAACACATTATGGATTTTCAGGGCCTGCGGAAGTTCAAGACGAAATGCTACAGGATTAATAATGGCCGTGATTTTATATGGGCCAATAAATCTTGGACCCAACTTCCATGAAGGAACTTTCAACTTAATGTTCCTAGTAGACAGCCACACAGAATCACCCACATTTAGGTCCGGACCATTCATGCGTCTCCTGTCAGCCACACGTTTGTACTTGTTACCCATATTTATCAAGTTACTTTGAATTTTTCGCCATATGGAAGACAATGATGATGAAAAACGTTCTTCCTCAGGAATACCAGAAGTATCAGAACCACAAAATGTGCCAAACTACGGGTGAAAGCCATATGCACCAAAAAATGGTGACTTACCAGTGGAGTCCTGTCTGCGATTATTTATGGCAAACTCAGCCAGAGACAAAAACGAGGACCACTCCTCCTGGTTCTCAGAGACAAAGCATCTCAAGTAAGTCTCCAGACTCTGATTGGTACGCTCAGTCTGTCCATTCGTCTGGGGATGAAAGGCAGAGGAAAAAGACAGTTGCACCCCGAGCCGAGTACAGAACGCCCTCCAGAATCTGGACACAAACTGAGTCCCACGATCAGAGACAACGTCAGTGGGAATGCCATGAAGTTTCACAATGTTGTCAACAAACACTTGTGCAAGAGTTTTAGCATTGGGGAGTCCGGGTAATGCAATAAAGTGCGCCATTTTACTAAAACGATCTACAACCACCAGAATAACTGTCTTACCAGACGACTCAGGCAGATCAGTAATGAAGTCCATGGATAGGTGGGTCCATGGTCTGGACGGGATGGGTAATGGAAGTAGGGGTCCAGAGGGACGAGTATGTGTCACCTTAGAGCATGCGCAGACACTACAGGCTGACACATATTCCTCAACACACTTACGCAGACCTGGCCACCAGAATCTACGAGAGATGAGGTCGACAGTGGATTTACTCCCAGGGTGTCCCGCAAGCACCGAAGAATGATGCTCCTCAAAAACCTTATAACGCAAATCAGAAGGAACAAACAACTTCCCGGGAGGGCAAGACTCCGGCGCATCTCCCTGGGCCTCAAGCACTTTAGCCTCAAGATCAGGGTAAAGAGCGGATATCACCACTCCTTCAGACAGTATAGGGCTAGGATCTTCAAAATCACCACCCCGGGAAAACTACGTGACAAGGCATCCGCCTTCACATTCTTAACCCCAGGACGGTATGTGACAATGAAATTGAATCTGGTGAAGAACAAAGACCATCTGGCCTGCCTCGGATTAAGTCGTCTAGCCGACTCCAGGTAAGCCAGATTTTTGTGATCAGTGAATACCGTGATTGGGATGATTCGCCCCTTCCAACCAATGACGCCATTCCTCAAAAGCCAACTTAATGGCCAGTAACTCTCGGTTACCCACATCATAATTTCTCTCCGCCACAGAGAGTTTCTTCGAAAAAAAAGCACATGGGCGCCATTTACCAGGTGACGGGCCCTGTGATAACACAGCTCCTACCCCCACATCGGATGCGTCAACCTCCACAATGAAAGGTTGTGACACATCTGGCTGCACCAATATAGGGGCAGAGGAAAAGCACTCCTTTACAGCAGAGAAGGCTTGCAATGCTGCATCAGACCACACAGAGATATCCGTCCCTTTCTTAGTCATGTCAGTTAAGGGTTCAACTATAGTCGAATAGTTCTTAATAAATTTTCGGTAATAGTTGGTGAACCCCAAAAATCGCATAAGAGCCTTCAGATTTTCAGGTCGGTCCCAGTTCAGAACAGCACAGACCTTCTCTGGATCCATACGAAAACCTGAAGATGAAAGCAGGTATCCTAAGAATTGCACCTCATGTACAGCAAAAGCACATTTCTCTAATTTTGCATACAACTTGTTATCTCTTAAGATTTGCAACACCTGCCTCACGTGATCCTGATGTGTCACAATATCTGGAGAATAGATTAGTATGTCATCCAAATACACGACTACAAACCTCCCCACAAGATGATGAAAAATGTCATTAACAAAATGCTGGAAGACAGCAGGAGCATTGGTCAACCCAAAAGGCATGACCAGGTTCTCAAAGTGGCCCTCAGGAGTGTTAAAGGCCGTCTTCCATTCATCCCCTTCTTTGATCCTGACCAGATTATATGCCCCCCTTAAGTCCAACTTGGAGAACACCTTGGCATCCACAATCTGGTTAAACAAGTCAGGAATCAAAGGAAGGGGGTACGGATCACGGACAGTAATCCTATTGAGTTCACGGAAATCCAGACATGGCCAAAGGGATCCGTCCTTTTTTTTAACAAAAAAGAACCCTGCTGCCACAGGAGATTTGGAAGGCCTAATATGTTCTTTGGCCAAACTCTCAGCAATATATTCCTTCATGGCCGTTCTCTCAGGTCCAGAAAGGTTATACAGCCTAGATTTAGGCAATCTTGTTCCAGGGATAAGATTGATAGGACAATCGTATTCCCGGTGAGGGGGTAAATCCTGACATCCACCCTCAGAAAATACATCAGAGAAATCCGATATAAAAGAAGGAAGAGTCTTAGTGGTTAAAGCAGAAAAAGATGTATTAAGGCAATTGTCAACACAATAATCGCCCCAATCCACAATTTGTCTAGTATGCCAGTCAATGGACGGATTATGTTTGCTTAACCACGGTAAACCCAGAACCACAGGAGCAGGAAGACCTTCCAACACAAAACATGAAATAAGCTCCTGATGAAATTCACCCACTCTTAATTTGATATCATGCACCATCTGAGACAAACACTTCTGAGAGAGAGGTGCAGAATCAATGGCAAACACAGAAATCCTCTTATCCAAAGAACTTGGTGACAATCCATGCATACGGACAAACTGAGCATCAATCAAGTTCACCCCTGCCCCGCTGTCAATAAACACCTCAATTTTCACAACCTTTGATTCTAGCGCCACCTCGGCAGTCAGGAGAAAACGGGTACTGCAGGATGAAGACAAATGCACATTTTCAGTCTCCCTACCCACTCCACCAAGAGTGAGATGAGAATTCAACGCCCCCTTTTCTTTTCTCTCCTTTAGAGATAGGAAGCATGGACATACATTGATAAAGTGTCCTTTCTGACCACAGAAAAAACACACACCCTTTTTATTACCAAGATGATTGCGGGTGGAGACAGAAGTGGCTCCCCCTAATTGCATAGGTTCATCCCCAGACATCAACCTAGGGGAATATTCACCCAAAGTATCATAGGAAGCTGGTACACTATGTGATAGTACGTCCTGAGAGTGGGGGCCCCTAGATCGCTCTCTCAGGCGCCTATCCATGCGTACAGCAAGAGACATAGCGGCTTCCAAAGACACAGGGGTTTCCTGAAAGGCCAAAGCGTCCTTCAGCCTTTCAGACAAACCTTGACAGAATTGGCTACGTAAAGCCGGATCGTTCCATTCAGTATTGGTCGCCCACCTCCGAAACTCAGAGCAATAAGTCTCAACCGGCCGCTCACCCTGACAAAGGTTACGTATCTGGGTCTCCGCCAGGGAGATACGATCCGGGTCATCATAGATAATCCCTAGGGTCTTGAAAAATTCATCTACCGACCGGAGAGACAGCGATCCGGCCGGCAGAGAAAAGGCCCATGACTGCGCATCCCCTTTAAGCAGCGAGATGACCACACCAACCTTCTGTTCCTCATTACCAGAAGAATGTGGACGCAGTCTGAAATACAATTTGCACGCCTCCCTAAATAGAACAAAATTATCACATTCCCCAGAAAATCTATCCGGGAGGGGGACCTTAGGCTCCAAACAGGCCTGACACTCAGCACCCCCAGAACCACCAGCCTGTGGTCTCTGAATCTGGTTGCGGATGTCAGCCACCTCCAAGCTGAGTCCCTGCAGCCGTTCAGCCAGTGTAGCAATAGCATCCATGTCAGCACAAAAATGACATAAATTTTTGTTTTCGGCGGTTTATAATGTCACGCTCGGGTGTGGGGGGAAAAGCCACACCGAGCGTATGAGGGATGGGAACAGACAAAACCAGGGAACTGGTCACCTCCTGCAGGGGACCCTAAGACCAGGCCCTAACTGGCTACCAGTATGAACTAACCCGGGTGGTAGGAAAGCTCATACACAGGAACCTAATCTGAATAAACCCTAGAACACCCTGCAGTCTAATGACACAAGAGAGTAACCTGTTCCTCCAAGCGTAAGGAGGAACAGGAGACTCAAACAGGAATAACCAAAGGAAGGGAAAACACTTAACTTTAAGTAGAACACAGCAACAGGATCTCAGCCGAGATCCACACCACTCTCAACCAGGTAAGTAGCAGATATAAACCGCAAGGGATACTGGGAGAGGAAGAGGTAAGTAGGAGACAGCTAATTGCCCAGCGGCAACAGCTGAGGGAAAGGGGCGTGGTGAACAGCACCCAAACCACAGGGAATAGCCTGTCAAACCTGTCACTTAGAAAGCCGTGCAGAACGTCTGATTCCAGACGCAAGACCACTCGTGACAATGCTCTCCCTACTTTATAAAAAAAAACTCTCCATACGAGCTCCCTACACTGTCCCTGCACTGTCCCTATCCAATATCCTTTTTTAAACTGTTTTTAGCAACACTGTCCCTAGCTCATGAGCACTTGTCACTTCTCTCCATATGCTCAGCTCACAGTGAAATATTGGAGACTGTAAGAGATGAGGCTTTTACAGGCCTGTGACATCACAGGGGATGGCTATATGTGGATTGACTAGATGCCTGGCATTATGGGTCATCTCGCATTCCTGGGCTTCTTAATTTCACTTTGTAATACATATAGCCACCATTTTTGAAAATGAACGATGTTACCACAAAGCACAAGGAAATTCAAATTCATGGTGAATTAAATTTTTTTTTAAACTTTGGGTAATTTTCCGATTCAGATGTTTCGATTTGGTCAGACCTAAGACCTGAGAGCTAGATCAGGGTGCTCAGGAGGAGGAGGAAACATCAGAGGAGGAGGGTGGTGGTTGAGGTGGCATTATAGAGCAGAGACAATGTAAGGCCAAAATTTCCAAAAGGACTGGAAGGGCCAGATCTGCTTCTATTTTGTTCAGCTAGAAAACTGGTGATGCTGGTGATACTGTGGACACAGGCATAGTGCCAGGCCTACGTAGGCTAAACTCTAGTTATGTGTAAGCAACTCCTGTATAGCATTTTTTCCAGAAGGCCAGCACACAAAACCATAGCCATATGCGAGATCTTCAGTTTTAAAATAATTAATGACCTTTCAAACACAAACATTGGTACCAGAGTTCTATTGCAGCACATGAAGAAACATCACCAGACCCTGAGGGAAAATAGAACTGACCATCAGTCACAATCGGAAGAAGTCTGTCCAGATCTTTGTGACAGCCAGCCCGCACCCTCAAGCAATACAGTGTCCTTGTCATCACTGTCATCAGCTGGTTTATCTCCTGCTCAGATTCCTCCTCCTTGTCCTTCACTCCATTATGAGACATCCTTAGGACTCATGCACGCGACCATATGTATTTTGCTGTCTGAAAAAACAGATCTGCAAAAAAAACCATAAAAAATGTCTGTGTGCATTCCGTATTTTGCGGAACAGAACAGCTGGCCCCTAATAGAACAGTTATATCCCTGTCCGTAATGCGGACAATAATATGACATGTTCAATTTCTTTTGCGGAAAGGAAATACGGACATACAGAAACGGAATGCACACTGAGTACCTTCTGTTTTTTTTTTTGTTTTTTTTTTGAGGATCCATTGAAATGAATGGTTCCGCATATGGTCTGCAAAAAAAAAAAACAAAGAAAAAAAAAAAAAACGGAATGGACACAGAAAGAAAATATGTTTGTGTGCATGAGCCCTTAGGCCCCATTCACACGACTGTATGTATAGTTTTTCTTGTGTTTTGATAGTGATAAAATAATTATAATGTTGGAATTTTTTTGTCATATTTTGACCCCTATAACTTTTTGGTATTTATGTGTACGGAGCTGTACCGCTCATTTTTGTGGTGTGATCAGAACTTTTTATTGATACCATTCTGGGGTGTGTATGACTTTTTGATCAATTTTTATTTATTTTTAGAAAAATGTGACAACAATTAATTGGCCATTTTGACCCTTTTTACTGTTTTTATTTTTGGGAAACGGGGGTGATTTGAACTTTTATGTTTTTTTATTTTTATCATTTTTAAACTTTAATTTTTTTTTACACTTTTTTATAGTTCCCATAGGGAACTATAACAAGCAATCATTTGATTGCTTATATCATAGACTCCAATGCATTAGCAATGAATTCTATAAGGATTTTAATACTTTTCTATTGAGCCCTATTATACAGGGGGGCTCCCTGGGAAAGTCTATGCAGCAGCCTCTTGTCATTGACTACGACAAGGGCTGCTGCAGGCACCAGGGGCGGACACAGACAGCAGAGGCCCCCTGTGCAAAGATCGTGCCTGGGGCCCCCCACGCCAAATTTTCAACTTAACCTATTCCCTCCTAACATTACATACAGCAATACAAAAAATAGGGTGAGGCTACTTTCACACCTGAAGCACTACGATCCGGCTGGACACAAACCACAGCATGCAAAGGTTTGTGTCCTGCTGATTCTCAGCATTTTTGTCAGATTGTGGCCGGATCTCTGCTGGACTCCATTATAGTCAATGGAACCAGCAGGCATTCTGCATCCAGTAGTGCCGGAGCCGGTGAATTCCAGCAGGCTGTTCTCTGCTAGAACAGCCTGCCAGAATCACTAACGCAGATGTGAAGGTAGCCTAATACAGCGCCTCATACCTCGTACATCCAGTGACGTCTTCTTAGATGTAGACGTTCTCTGTCCTCATCTTCTCCGTTCAGACCGACCACCATGATGATTTCTTTCAGCCATCTCTTCTCTCTGCAGAGTTTCACAGACAGACATCTTAGTTTCCTACTTTTCCATCATCATCTCACCTTCTGAACGCCCCATCCTGCCACCTCTAATACTGAGACGTTGTGCTCCCCAGTACTATACTGCAGGAACAGTCCCCCTGAAAATACTAGTACCACATAGATAGCGCCCCCTTCAATAATTATTGGCACAGAGTGTCCTAAAAAATAACTGCACACAGGAAACAGTGTACCTGACACTAATAATGTAAACATGATGTCCCCCAAAAATAATGATACAGCAAATGCCCTGTTGTGTGGCAGTAAAAAATGCATCCTCTTAGTGCCCCCAGTGGAGCCAATGCCCCTGTAGTGCCCTCATAATGTGTGCCAATGCCCTATTGTGTGCCCAAAAAATCCTCTTAGTGCCCCCAATTAAGTTAAGATCCCCATAGCGCCCCATAATTTGCACCAGTAAAGAATACTCTTTATAATGTGCCCCCATGGTGCTCCTCCCCGTCCCATGATGCCTGACATAATGTGCCAGTATAAAATTCCCCTATAGAGTGCCACAAGTAGATGCCCTGATAATGCTCCTCTCCCCCTCCCCCATAGTGCCCCCATAATGTATGCCAGTATAAAATGCCCCTATATAATGCCCTCCAGTAGATGCCCTCATATTGCTCCTTTCCCTCCATGTGTGCCAGTATATAATGCCCCCTTGTAGATGCTCCCATAGGGCCAGTATATAATGCCCCCTTGTAGATGTCCCCATAGTGCTCCCTCCATCTGTGCCAGTATATAATGCCCCCTTGTATATGCCCCATAGTGCCAGTATATAATGCCCCCTTTCTAGATGCCCCCATAGTGCTCCCTCCATATGTGCCAGTATATAATGCTCCCTTGTAGATGCCCCCATAGTGCTCCCTCCATCTGTGCCAGTATAAAATGCCCCCTTGTAGATGCCCCCATAGTGCCAGTATATAATGCTCCCTTGTAGATGCCTCCATAGTCCCAGTATATAATGCCCCCTTGTAGATGCCCCCATAGTGCTCCCTCCATCTGTGCCAGTATATAATGCCCCCTTGTAGATGCCCTTATAGTGTTCCCTCCATCTGTGCCAGTATATATCGCCCCCTTGTAGATGCCCCCATAGTGCTCCCTCCATCTGTGCCAGTATATAATGCCCCCTTGTAGATGCCCTTATAGTGTTCCCTCCATCTGTGCCAGTATATATCGCCACCTTGTAGATGCCCCATAGGGCTCCCTCCATCTGTGCCAGTATATAATGCCCCCTTGTAGATGCCCCCATAGTGCCAGTATATTATGCTCCCTTGTAGATGCCCCCATAGTGCTCCCTCCATCTGTGCCAGTATATAATGCCCCCTTTCTAGATGCCCCCATAGTGCTCCTCTCCCCCGAATGTGCCAGTATAATGCCCGCTAGTAGATGCCCCCATAGTACTCCTTCTCCCCCCATGTGTGCCAGTATAATGTCCTCATAGCGCTCCTTTCCCCCATGTGTGCCAGTAAATGCCCCCTAATAGATAAAAATGCCCCCTCCATACTGGGCAAAAGCGTAACGTTAATAAAAATAAATAAATAACAGTTATACTTACCTCCATGAGCCTGTCAGCGATGCGATGCAGGCCTCTTCTGGTCTGTCTCCCGCGCTGTTCGGCTCAGGCACCGCTAGTACAGCGCTGGTCGGGAAGGGGTTAAAAAATAACAGAGAACTTTTTTGCAAAAAAAATAAAAAATCTAAGTCCTTGAACACTATATACCAGTTTTCAGGGCAATTGAAACAACTTTGGTTTGAATAGAAAGAGGACTTATGAAAAAAAAAAATGAAACGAAAACCTTTTGAAACATTTAAACTTAATTTAAAAACTTAGAAATTAAACTTACTATTAAGGTGTCACGTGAAGTGGATTTCTTGAAAATTAAAATAAGAATAGGAAACATAGGGCAATTAGAAATGGATGTTGAGAGAACGGAAACAGCAGTAAAATCATTATTGCACGCAGATTCAGCCCATCTGAGCTCTATCATCAATGGCATTCCAACAGGGCAATTTTTAAAACTGAAGCATGTATGCTCTACTGAAGCAACATTCATAAATCAAGCTGACTATTTGAGAAGGTGGTTAATGGAAAGGGGTTATAGTAATAGACAGATTTAAAAAAGGGCTTTAGTAAGACCAAGAGAAAAAATAGTTGTGCCCCAATGAAGCCGTTAAAAATTCAGAAGCTCACCCATTCCGGGCTTGTTACCGGCATCCTCTGTGGCCAGTGAGGATGCCAGTAATTGATTTGAATGTACTTTGATTCACTAAAGAGGCAGAGGGCATTCAAACTGCAATTCTTATTTTTGGATATCAGGTGGCAGGCCAACATAAGAAATGAGTAATAGTGTATTTGAAAAATCCATGATTGTTCAAAATTAAAAGAATTTTTTTGTACAATCATAAGCTTCAAAATCATTACAAAAAAGTAAAATATAAAAGTTTAAATCACCCCCTTTCCGTATAATAAAAAATAAATACCTAAATAACAAAAAAATATAAACATCATGGGTATCACCACAACAAAAAAAAGGCTCTTACTATAATAATATAACAATATTTTTCCAATTTGGCAAATGGCGTAATGGGAAAAAAGGGTCAAAATTGCCAATTTGCCATATTTTTTTATCGCTTCTCTTACCCCAAAAAATGTAATACAATGTGATCAAAAGTCACACACACTCCAAAATGGTAAAAAATACAAAATACAGATTGTCCTGCAAAAATGTTCCCCACACAACTCAGTAGATATAACTATAAAAAAGTTATAAGGGTCAGAATATGGTGATGTTACAAAAAAAAGTTTAAATTTAGTTTTACACTACTACAGGGGGCTCCTGTGAACAAGGCAGACATAGCAGAGCTGGAGAGGGTTCAGAGGAGGGCAACTAAAGTAATAACTGGAATGGGTGGACTACAGGACCCAGAAAGATTATCAAAATTAGGGTTATTCACTTTAGAAAAAAGACGACTGAGGGGAGATGTAATAACTATGTATAAATATATCAGAGGTCAGTACAGAGATCTCTCCCATCATCTATTTATCCCCAGGACTGTGACGAGGGGACATCCTCTGCGTCTGGAGGAAAGAAGGTTTGTACACAAACATAGAAGAGGATTCTTTACGGTAAGAGCAGTGAGACTATGGAACTCTCTGCCTGAGGAGGTGGTGATGGTAAGTTCACTATAAGAGATCAGGAGGGACCTGGATGTATTTCTGGAGGTAATAATATTACAGGTTATAGTTACTAGAGAGGGGTCGTTGATCCAGGGAGTTATTCTGATTGCCTGATTGGAGTCGGGAAGGAATTTTTTTCCCTAGTGGGGAAAACTGGCTTCTACCTCACAGGGTTTTTTTGCCTTCCTCTGGATCAACTTGTAGGAAAACAGGAAGAACTGGATGGACAGATGTCTTTTTTCGGCCTTATAAACTATGTTACTATGTTACTATGTTAGACATTAAAAAAATCCTTTACATATGAGATATTGTTGTAATCATACTGACCCAGAAAATGAAGGGTGTGGGTCAGTTTTGCTGAAAACTTTTTTTTTAGAATTTTCCATTACATTGTTTGCCATAATTAATGGTGTCATTAAAAAAAGCACAACTTGTCCTGCAAAAAATAGGCCCTCATACAGCTATATGGATGGAAATATAAAAAAAAGTTATGATTCAAAGAAATAGAAACGAAAAATGTGAACGCCAAAATGAAAAAAACCTCCGGTATCCTAAGGGTTAAAAACCCTACACAAGCAAATTAAATTGTTCCAGGAAAGTCACCCATAGCTCTATTAATATGGCTCATTTGGGCGCAAGAGGAGGTGACAAAGCTAAAAGATCGGCGCAAATGGAAAGTAGTTGAATCTTCACCCTTGGTACTTTAACGCCAAGAGGGTTGAATGAAAATTTGTGATTTAGTGTTTTTCTATGATAGTGGTATTTTTAAAAATAAGTTTATGGGGTTCCTTAATGGCTTTTTTAAATTGGATTTTAATTGATTAAATGCTTCTTTGTTTTTGATACAGAATAACATCTTGCCATGGATATCTGTCCGATGACATAGAGATGAGGATGAAGTAACAATGGGAGAAAAAAGAAAGAAAAAGAGGAATGGAACAGGAAAGAATATATAAAAAATGTATAAAAAAGAAAAACAGAAAATGACCACTAACAAGTGATAAAACACTTTGCACTTTCCAACATAAAATATTATCAGCACATACCGTATATTTTTTCATATAGAGGTATAATTCATTTCCTTGCTATGCACTAGATGGCAGCATTACGATATTTTTTCATTCACAGAATCATGTATTGTAGATTCACATATATATAAATTATATCATAATTTCACATATGCACCATAGCAGTTAGACATTTTTGGGTGTTCTAAATAATTGTATTTTCCATATGTTATGTTATTGCATTAAAAAAGTTTTATTTTACATTGCCTTGGAATTAGTTACAGGAAGGTCAGGTGCACATAGTGATTTGGGCTGTCATGACACTCCCGCTCTTCGCCCACAATGACTGACAGGCTTGATTGCAGCCAGATTAACGATTTCTCCTTGGTGTGTGTTTCTGCCTTCAGCTACATCTGCATTGTGTGATGGATGGAAGTAACATGAAGTGACAGTTCTAGTTTGGCTATCTGCCATGTGTACTGACTGCATCATGGGGGCCGCCATTCCAGCTTGACAGGGTGAGCACATTTCAGTGGTTAATGATTGTCAGTACTGCGCATACGTGAACATAGATAGGAAGTATCATCAAGTTTAGGTATTTGTAGTTCCAGTAGAACACCATTGGCAGTTACTTATATGGTATTTTACTATATTGTTCACATTTGTTTGAGATATTATTTATCTTATACTGATGTCACATTTAATTAGATATTTCATATGTCCTATATGTTACAGGGCACTGTGCAATTTATTGTATTTTTACACGGCCTCCCTGCTGGGCTTATGGTCGGCATAATATATTGGATTGTTAATTTCTAAACTGATTTAATAACATTATGTTTTTAATGGGGAACTTTAAAGACTGAAGATTTTTTTTTCTATTATTGATCTTAGTGTGCTCTGATGGTTAATCTAGTTGATAGGTGCCTGAGCCATAGTCCCTCACCTGCAGCAGGGTCTGTAAAGCTGTTCACTGATCACTCTTCTGTCCTGTCACTATGAATTTCCCTGGAAGCAGTGTTCCTGATTCTGATGATCTCTCTGAAGTGTTGGTCTCACAGGAGAATCGGATACAGTCTCTCTGAGTAGGAGCTCTGACATTTGCTACTTAACTGCTGCTGTCTACTCAGGAATTCCCCCTCCTGGCAGGACATAAGACCAGCCTACTCCTACGATGAGGGGATGAACAGGGTGGTTAGATCTGTCCCTGACAACCATTGCCAACCATCCCTTCTCCAGCTGGAATGAACAGCCAAGATATGTTGAAATAGTAAACAGGAACTGCAGATCCCTCCAGGTCTGGGGTAATGCATGCTCTGACATTATTTGCTATCGCTGTCATTAGATTGAATATTTTAAACATGAGGAGGGGGTATAGAAAGAGCAAAAAGTTGTAGAATGAAAAATCAATAATGAAAAGATATAGTCATATTCTAATTTTCTGACTAATTGGAACATATTTGTTTCTTGTAGAATCGATTCCCACAAATGAATCGGACACAAAACAAACTTGTAAAAATCATCTCCTCTCTGAATGTAAATCAAAATGTTCTCGTCCACTGACAATAAGGAGAGAACTTAAAATACAGTATTGAGAAAACGAAACACTTCGAAAGTTGTAGGACTTTAGATTTCATTAAGCTTTAACTATATAAGCTTTAAAGGAGTTGTCCACTGTTATTGAAGTGAAGTCTAATCTCAGGATAGGTCATCACTGATCGGCCCGGGGTCCGACACCCTTCACCAATTATCTGGTCTGTAATAGGTCTGACAGAAGTCATCGACTGGGCCTACACGGTGCAGTATACATTGTAGCAGTGATAGCTCGCTATTACTCCAGGTTTTAGACCCCACCAGTCATCTTTCCTGAGGATACGCCATCACTTCAAAAACCCGGAATAACCCCTTCAGTATAGCCTGCAGCCACCAGACAATTATTCATTGCAGTAAAGCTGAGTCTGACATTTGGTGCAGCCCATTATAATAGAACTATGTGTTATCTACATTATTACATGGGACTGCTGATAAATCTGCTACATTATGTGAGACAGAGAGCACTGAAAACAATTACATGACACATTCAGCTCTGCTACATCCATACATGTTCACTAATACAGTGGTGAGAAGATAACGGCACATTATAACGTAAGATGTGCTGCACATAACACAGGAGCTCAGGGTCTTCTTACTGACACCATCAGATCCTCCTCATTCCCTGGATGATACAACGGTCACTTACCTGATGATTCTGAGGAGCCCCTTCTTAATCTGTGTCCATTATACAGAAACTGAACCAAGACATCAGCTTTCATATCAGATTCATGAGAAAACGTATTATCAAGCAGGAAATCCTCCTGTCACTTGGAGGGAATCTGCCCCTGATACAGAACCATTTCTGTTACTGGCATCACAGAAACGTTATTCGGCTGATGTGTGATGTGATAACGGTTAGCCGGCTGTCCGGGCATATTATGTGGCTACAGACCAATTATGTCAGATTTATAGATATATTAAAGAGTAGAATGAATGAAACAAGCAGCGTAGTATAATGTGAATAGATACATCCACTAGAATAAATAGTAGAGATGAGCAAAATTTACACAACTCCTATTTGGCTGCTTCACAAATTTCACAAAGAAATTAGCTTTGTGACGAGCTATCGTACTTTGTCACTAAGCATATTTCCAGGGAGTTATTCTGATTGCCTGATTGGAGTCGGGAAGGAATTTTTCCCCCTAAAGTGAGGAAAATTGGCTTCTACCTCACAGGGTTTTTTGCCTTCCCCTGGATCAACTTGTAGGAAAGCAGGCTGAACTGGATGGACAGATGTCTTTTTTCGGCCTTACAAACTATGTTACTATGTTACTATGTTATTTCTTTGTTGGTAGCGAGCACAATAATGGGGAACGTTGATTGCACCACCGCCCATCATTGAACCTCTCAGATGCCGAATTATTCGCTGATCACAGCCTCTGAGATGAAAGATGAAGGTTTTCAGGGGTTAAGCCTCATTCACACGTCAGTGTTTCACGGACATGTGTTGTACATGTTCTCCACGGACAGCACACGTCCCCGTTCATTTTAATGTGTGTATTCAGACATCAGTGTTTTAGCACGGTCCGCAGGTCCGTGTTTTTAGCACGATGTACGCTCTATTTTGTCCGTGTTCATGGATCCATCACGCCCATTGTAGTCTATGAGTCTGTGAAAACCATTGATGCAACACGGATGCCATGTGTGTTGCATCCATGTTTCACGGATCATTAAGAAGAGATGCTCTGAAAATTATTTTTCAGCTGTTCAGTGTCAGTGAAACATGGATGGCATACGGACAGCAAAAACCTGACACAAGGACCCAACACGGATCGTTCATGGACAGCTTCATGGATGCATCACTGTAAAAGGAAATATTAATTATTATTATTTTGGGAGATATTCATAATACATTTTCTTAAATATGTATCCCTTTGTTACTATCTGTTGCCTATACTTGACCTAAGCTACGTGCAATTACGCTGTAACTATACTGCGCTGTGGCAGCTACAAAGACAATGTAAACTGTATTTAAATTATAAAATATTTATTATACAATATTACACGTCTACAGTCTATTATTTCAGACTAAATTTATATTAACATCATATATATATATATATATAATACGATATAGTAGAAAAGCAGCACTTTCCAAGAGCGGGTGCAAAATCCTCTACAGACCGGGAGCCAGGTCTCTTGTAGTTATATGATAGAAAGGAAGGCAGCACTCCAATAGATCCGTGTAAAACAAGTGGTTTATTCACCCAGGCAGCAACGTTTCAATTGCTCACTGCAGTCTTTATCAAGCTGTGTTAACATGTGTTACATACAGAGCATATATAGTGAACTTCATCAAGTGCATAAAATCAACTCATTACATCATTAATACATAAATCATATAAATAACATATATATATAGTTGCACACAACACAGTATAAAACCAGGCTACACTACACAGTCCCACATAATTCCACCCACAAACTATCTAAACCTCCCCAGCCTAATTCTAGCTGTCCCTAGTGGGAAAAAGAGGATAAATATGAGATAGCGCTGACAGGGGATACCATTAGGGAAAGGGTTAACAGATAATACTGACACCCTCCCTAGACTTGCAGGGAAATGGTTAATATGATCAGAGGTTTATATATATGGCAGGTATGGGGTTAATGACGTTGGTGGTATAATGGTAATGATGTTGGAGGTATAATGGTAGTGCAGGGGTAATAAGGGGTTAATATAAGGGTTATTGCACTGGTGGTGTAGAGTTTATGGAAGATAAGGGGTTAAATCATTGGTGGTTCCGGGATGAGGGGTTAAAGAATTGGTGGTTTAGGGGGAATATAAGGGGTTAATACTAGGGATGAGCGAACCGAACCGTAAGGAACCAGATTTGTTACGAACTTTACCAAAAGTTCGGTTCGTCACCGAACCGAACTTTGAGAAAGTTCGTGACGAATCTGGTTAAAATTACAACGGCGACACAAAACTGTACTTTTTTCACAGAATAGACCAGGATACAAGGGATTATTACTCCTATAATTCCTTGTATCCTGGTTTTCTGTGAAAATCAAGAGGTGTGACGTCACCCCACAGCAAAAAAAAGTAAAAAAAAAAAAGTTTAAAAAAAGTTACAAAAAAAGTTTTAAAAAACTGAGGCTCCATAGTCCAATCCGTTGATTCACCTTGGCCAAGTGTTCTTCCCAAGACTTGAGGGCTGCGCCTTCCTTCCCGAACCAGACTCCGAGGATCTTGATGAAGTCTGGTTTCATGGTAAAGGGGAAGGGGGCAGAAGAAGCCAGTTGCCAGTTCCCGAAGAGCATGGCTTCCGACTTCCCGCAGCTGACTTTGGCCCCTGAAGCTTGTCCGAACTCCTCGCAGGTCTGGACGAGTGCAGTCACCGAACGCCGGTCAGCGCAGAAGACGGTCACGTCGTCCATGTACAGCGAGCACTTGACCTTGAAGTGTCCTGGTGCGGTGATCCCTCTGATCTCTCCATTCTGCCGGATAGACTCCGAGAAGAGTTCTATAACAAAAACAAAAAGGAGAGGTGATAGAGGGCAGCCTTGTCTGACCCCGGAGCAAACCGGAAAGGGGTCAGTCTTCCAGCCGTTCACCGACACCGTGCTGCAAATATCAAGGTACATCAGGTTAACAAATAAACAGAACCTCTCACCTTTGGGGCACCTTCTGCCAGGGAACTCTTGGCAAACCTTGATCTGTCCTTGGAGTCTCTACCACTTTTTAGTGATGAGGAGGAGGAGAAGGAAGTCCACTAAAGTCAGAGGGTGGAACGTACTGAGACTCCAGAGGAGGTGTTGGCTGTAAGCTCCTGTCCCGTGACCGAGAGTACACGTTACACATTGCTGCTCTGCTGGGTGCCGTCAACCCCGTTTAGCCACAACAAAAAAAGTTAAAAAAAAGGTATAAAAAAAGTATAAAAATAAAAATAAAAAGTTAAAAAAAGTTAAAAAATTAAAAAGTCCATATTAGGAAAGGCTCTGGCTGTTTCAGTCATCCCTCTGGTTTCATGTCTCTCCTGGCTAGAAGCTTTAGCTGACAAAGTGAGGTTACCATCCTGTTAGGTTTTCTCCGCTGTCACATCCAATTGGGTATCCTTGTGGACTCCCAGCCTTTCAGGGATTTCATGGCGTGTGCGCACCCCAGATGGCGAGTCCCCAGCCGCCGCTACATCTCTGGCAAAGCTGTCCCATCACTGCACAGTAATGTTCAGAAAAAGGTTGGCGACTCATTGGGACTCTCGGTGTCCAAGCACCTGAGTGCTGATGTCTGGTCCTCTAATTATGGGCAAGGGCAGTACATGTCTGTTACTGCCCATTGGGTCAACATCCTCCCAGAAGACCGTCAGGAAGTTGGCTCATTCTTGCCACTGTAACCTCCACGGTGCTTTAGGGGGCCAGCAGCGAGAAGCACAAGTTCTGCCTCCACCACCTTGCAACCATCCGCCGCTTTGACTGCAATCCAACCTGCCCCAGTGTCTTACCACCGATGTCAGGCCCGGCGCTCTCAGGCTGTCCTTCTGGGTCCAAAAGAATACTGTCCAAAACATACTGGGTGCAACTGGGTGCAATCAAGAGCTGCTGAAGCTGCCTTCTCAACTTGTCTCTTCTCAACAATACTGGCCTGGGTGCAATCAAGTGCTGCCTCCTCCTCCTCCTCAACTTGTCTCTTCTCATCCATACTGGCCTGGGTGCAATCAAGTGCTGACTCCTCCTCCTCCATCAATTGTCTGTTCTCAACCATATTGGGTCCAATACAGTACTATTACTGATGCTGGTTCCACTGTTAAATGTCTGTTTTCCACCCTACTGGGTCCAACGCAATGCTGCCGGCAATGCTGCTCCAGCGGACATCTTCAATGCTGTCAAATGTTGTCGACCTGGCTGAGGTTTCACTATTTTTGCACTTTGATTTTTTCCACTTTTTTCATTGTAATAGCAACTGCAACTAAACAAAACTATACCCTATCAGACTCCCACTATTGTAGCTGCAATTAATCAGCCGTTATAGCAAGGTTCGTTTTAGGTTCGGTTCGTACGAATCCGAATTTCACGAAAGTTTGCCGAATCGAACCGAACTTTTCAAAAGTTCGCTCATCCCTAGTTAATACATTAGTGGTTCAGGGGGAAGATAAGAGGTTAAAGCATTGGTGGTCCAGGGGAATACTCAGCCATCCAGGGGGCTCTTGCTCGTTGTCCTGGGGTTGATTCCCGCTTTCTCGTTATTCTTAGGGAGATCCTGGCTTGGTTCCATGTTAGGAGCTGCCCGGCTCAATTCAATGAGCGTAGTGTGGCTGGGCTATTTAAGTCAGGCCGCGGTCGCTCCCGAGGCCACTGCACGCGGCCTGGTGCGGTGATATGACGTCACCCCGCCATCCCGCACACACAGGCACTCGCAGGTGGAGGACCTCTTTGATCCTTCTGCCTGTGAATTACTCTCCCATCTTCAGTGCTGTAATTACAGCGCCGGAGCTGCGCGGCACACAAGGGCAGGGAAACCTTTTGTTTACCTGTCCCTGTTATGTTAAACATCTCCAGCACTGTCGGAGGTGTTTAACAAAGGGCAGAGGATCTTATTGATCCTCTGTTCTTTGATGTGCCCGTGACATTACTGTCCAGTCATCAGGATGGCATCTCCATCCTGCAGGTGTGCTTATGGGGGATGTGGGGGGTTCACCTGGTCACAGGAAGTCAGTTCTTTATGTACATAGATATACATGTAATATAGGGGCATACATGTACATCCATGTATATACCTCTGTATTTGGATAATATGGACATTAATGGGGGCATTGATACTGGGGGCATAAATGGGCATCATGCATACAGTATGTTTGACTGGGGCTATATATATATATATATATATATATATATATATATATATATATATATCTCCATATGTGCACCAGGGGCACCAATATATTCTGGGGTATAAAGATATAATTATATGCCCCACTGAACAATATATATATATATATTTTTAAAGGGGCAGGTATATATATATATATATATATATATATATATATATATATATATATATTTTTTTTTTTTTTTATCAACACTTCCTTCAACAATCACTGACCACCTGCATGAGGATTTGAGCAAGGATTTTGTATGGAATATTCAGTCAAGATGGCTGTGGCGGCCTTTTTCACGTTCAAATGTGAGTGATTTTTTTTTTTTTTTTACTGCCATTTCTGGGAAAAATGTCATTACCACGAACTGCAAGGAAATTAAGCTCTGTGGTGAATCTAATTTTTCTTTAAATTCAGATAGAAGTCCACTTCAGATACTTTGATTCTCTCAACACTAGGTGTCATACATACTGCCGGGCCCTGGATGTAAACTTTATCTATGTAGAAAAGTATTCCCACTAACCTACTGATACTATACATTTGTTGCTACTGAAGAGGGGAACAAGTGCCTTACACGCGTCAGACCTATATCCATTTATTCAAATTTGTTAGCCATTACCAAGTTTAAAACTAAAAGATCACTTGAGACGTATCATTATTTAGCAAGTCCAGCTATAACTGTGAGCTGGAACACTTTTCTACACTAATCATCAATGAAGGCGTATTTTGCTCCAGAAAAACCCTTACACCACAAATCTATAGTGGTGATTTGTTTGACCACATTTATCAAAATGCGTATGCTATTAATAATGTTAATAATCTGTTATTTTTTTTAAAAACAAACACATCCTTTTTAATGCCGAAGTATTAAAATGAGCCTTTTAAATAAAACTGCAATTTTTTTTAATAAAAATCACACCTATCTGATCTACTGTGCTCCTTTTTTTTACAATTCAGAAGCAAGTTTAATCTTCCACTACATTTTGTGTCTTTTAAGCCAAACAAAGAGTTTATGAATGAGGTGTAATATTTGACAATTTGGCAGCTCCGCCCACTTTGACATTCAAAGCACTTTTCTGGTGTGTTTCATTCTTTTTGAAAAAAAAAATAAGTTGAAAACAGTTTACATATTTGGCAAAAAATCATTTTTTTTTTTAATTATATTGTACCGCATTTTACAACATATCGTAATTCTGGCACAATATTATTAGTATATGCCCCCCGTTGTTTATACTAAGACTATATTATTTTAACATTTGATTTGTATTTTTTTTATTTTTTTCCTATTTGATTTGACTTGATTTATATATGGAGCAAAAATAGTGGGCACACTCTCTAGACAAACTTTGCTATTAGTCTTGAAGTCCTGGTAGAAAGGTATATATAAAAGGTTGAAAAGTTCCAGGGAGCCGAATACTTTCGCAAGGCACTGTATATATATATATTCTGGAGAAAAAAATAGTACATATATCCTGGAAAGAATTGTATAATTGTATATCAGATGATGAAGTCCTGAAAACAAGGGGGGGGGGATCCTGAGGAAATAGGAAGAAGAATGTCCTTGTATATCAATATATCCTCTGCAATTCTCCCTGGCATGCTCTCAATCAACTTCTGGACCAAATCCTGACTGATAGCAGTCCATTCTTGCACAATCAATGCTTGCATTTTGGCAGAATTTGTAGGTTTTTGATTGTCCACCCGTCTCTTGATGATTGACCACAAGTTCTCAATGGGATTAAGATCTGGGGAGTTTCCAGGCCATGGACCCAAAATCTCTATGTTTTGTTCCCTGAGCCATTTAGTTATCACCTTTGCTTTATGGAAAGGTGCTCCATCATGCTGGAAAAGGCATTGTTGATCGCCAAACTGCTCTTGGACGGTTGGGAGAAGTTGCTCTCGGAGGACATTCTGGTACCATTCTTTATTCATGGCTGTGTTTTTAGGCAAGACTGTGAGAGAGCCGATTCCCTTGGCTGAGAAGCAACCCCACACATGAATGGTTTCAGGATGCTTTACAGTTGGCATGAGACAAGACTGGTGGTAGCGCTCACCTCGTCTTCTCCGAATAAGCTGTTTTCCAGATGTCCCAAACAATCGAAAAGGGGATTCATCAGAGAACATGACTTTACCCCAGTCCTCAGCAGTCCACTCCCTGTACCTTTTGCAGAATATCAGTCTGTCACTGATGTTTTTTCTGGAGAGAAGTGGCTTCTTTGCTGCCCTCCTTGAGACCAGGCCTTGCTCCAAGAGTCTCCGCCTCACAGTGCGTGCAGATGCACTCACACCTGTCTGCTGCCATTGCTGAGCAAGCTCTGCACTGCTGGTAGCCCAATCCCGCAGCTGAAACACTTTTAAGAGACGGTCCTGGCGCTTGCTGGTCTTTCTTGGGCGCCATGGAGCCTTTTTGGCAACAATGGAACCTCTCTCCTTGAAGTTCTTGATGATGCGATAGATTGTTGACTGAGGTGCAATCTTTCTAGCTGCGATACTCTTCCCTGTTAGGCCATTTTTGTGCAGTGCAATGATGACTGCACGTGTTTCTTTAGAGATAACCATGGTTAACAGAAGAGAAACAATGATGCCAAGCACCAGCCTCCTTTTAAAGTGTCCAGTGGTGTCATTCTTACTTAATCATGACAGATTGATCTCCAGCCCTGTCCTCATCAACACCCACACCTGTGTTAATGGAGCAATCACTGAAACGATGTTAGCTAGTCCTTTTAAGGCAGGGCTGCAATGATGTTGAAATGTGTTTTGGGGGATAAAGTATATTTTCTAGGCAAATATTGACTTTGCAAGTAATTGCTGTTAAGCTGATCACTCTTTATAACATTCTGGAGTATATGCAAATTGACATTATAAAAACTGAAGCAGTAGACTTTGTAAAAATTAATATTTGTATCATTCTCAAAACTTTTGGCCATGACTCTATGTTGAGGTAATGGTATCCACACTGTTATAGGTATAAGTATATGCCATATATTAAATTGAAAAAAAAAAAACTGTAAAAAGTACCAAACCGCTAATAAATACTCAAATATATAATCAATATATAAATATTTTATTAGTGACACATATGAAACACAATAAAAACAGGTGCAGGAAAAAGGCGGCATCAACAGAGTTGAAAACAATAGGTAGAATTATATTAGATTGCCCCCATCCGTTGGTGGTAAGTGGGTGTTAGATCTAACAGGTAAGATCAAAAGTCATGTGGATACTGTCTTACTGGGTTAACATATAGAGACGTCTCTAAAGAAATATCCTTCTCCTTCCCCCTTTTAAGGATATTTCCACCACAAAGTATAAGTATTCAGGAGAGAAAGAAACAGCAGTAAAATAAGTCGCTTACTACAAGCTGCAAATTACAGCCGCTCATCACAATCAGCCTTATTACAGCGCATCCTAAGCAGGAACCCACGTGGGACGCTGCTGAAGCTAGCTGAAAAGGGCGCGCTCCCGGCCAATTTGTATTATTACAGCAAGACACACGTGGAAAGGGAGCCGGCGTCCACCGCACGTAACAACAGCACTGGGTAACGTACCATTAAAGCTCTACCTGTAAGATCTAACACCCACTTTCCACCAACAGATGGGGGCAATTTAAAATATGGCATATACTTATATCTATAACAGTGTGGATACCATTACCTCAACATAGAGGATATATTGATATACAAGAACATTCTTCTTCCTATTTCCTCAGGATCTTTTTTCCCTCGTTGTTTTCAGGACTTCATCATCTGGTATACAATTCTTTCCAGGATACATGTACTATTTTTTCTCCAGGATATATATATATATATACAGTGCCTTGCGAAAGTATTCGGCTCCCTGGAACTTTTTAACCTTTTGCCACATTTCAGGCTTCAAACAAAAAGATAAAACATTTGAAATTTTTGGTGAAGAATCAACAACAAGTGCGTCGCAATTGTGAAGTGCAACAAAATTTATTGGATCATTTAAACTTTTTTTGTAATAATAAAACTGAAAAGTGGGGCGTGCAAAATTATTCGCCCCCCTTGCATTAATTAATACTTTGTTGCGCCACCTTTTGCTGTGATTACAGCTGCGGTCTCTTGGGGAATGTCTCTATCAGTTTTGCACATCTAGAGATGAAATTCTTGCCCATTCTTCCTTGCAAAACAGCTGGAGCTCTTTGAGGTTGGATGGAGACGTTTGTGAACAGCAGTTTTCAGCTCTTTCCACATATTCTCCATTGGATTCAGGTCTGGACTGTGACTTGGCCATTCTAAGACCTGGATACCTTTATTTTTGAACCATTCCATTGTAGATTTTGCTTTATGTTTGGGATCATTGTCTTGTTGGAAGATAAATCTCCGTCCTAGTCTCAGGTCTTTTGCAGACTCCAACAGGTTTTCTTCCAGAATGGTCCTGTATTTGGCTCCATCCATCTTCCAATCAATTTTAACCATCTTCCCTGTCCCTGATGATGAAAAGCAGGCCCAAACCATGATGCTGCCCCCACAATGTCTGACAGTGGGGATGGTTCAGGGGGATGAGCTGTGTTGCTTTTACGCCAAACATATCGTTTTGCATTGTTTCCAAAAAGTTGGATTTTGGTTTCATCTGAGCAGAGCCCCTTCTTCCACATGTTTGGTGTCTCGCAGTGGCTTGTGGTAAACTGTAAACCAGACTTTTTATGGATATCTTTGAGAAATGGCTTTCTTCTTGCCACTCTTCTATAAAGGCAAGATTTGTGAAGTGTTGGACTGATTGTTGTCCTATGGACAGACTCTCCCACCTCAGCTGTAGATCTCTGCAGTTCATCCAGAGTGATCATGGGCCTCTTGGCTGCATCTCTGATCAGTCTTCTCCTTGTTTAGAGGGACGGCCGGGTCTTGGTAGATTTGCAGTGGTCTGATACTCCTTCCATTTCAATATGACGCTTGCACAGTGCTCCTTGGGATGTTTAAAGCTTGGGAAATCTTTTGGTATCCAAATCCGGCTTTAAACTTCTCCACAACAGTATCAGGGACCTGCCTGGTGTGTTCCTTGGTCTTCATGATGCAGAACCCTGAGACTATCACAGAGGAGGTGCATTTATACGGAGACTTGATTACACACAGGTGGATTCTATGTATCTTCATCAGTCATTTAGAACAACATTGGATCATTCAGAGATCAGAGATCAACTTCTGGACTGAAGGGAAATGGGCCGAATAATTTTGCACGCCCCACTTTTCAGTTTTATTATTACAAAAAAAGTTTAAATGATCCAATAAATTTCGTTCCAATTCACAATTGTGACCCACTTGTTGTTGTTTCTTCACCAAAAATGTAAAATGTTATATCTTTTTGTTTGAAGCCTGAAATGTGGCAAAAGGTTGAAAAGTTCCAGAGGGCCGAATACTTTCGTAAGGCACTGTATATGCCTTTCTTCCAGGACTTCAAGACAATGATACAGACTAATAGCAAAGTTTGTCTAAAGACACACTGACTAATATACACGTACATGTATACCTAGACATTTTTTTCAGCATTTTCTCCCTATATTCAGCAGAGTAGTTTTTACCTAATTACCTATTATTTATTGTTTATTTTATATATTTTATCAGCATTTACAATGAATTGTGTATATATATTATCCAGATAGAGTGTGCCCACTATTATTGCTCTACACTTCCTTCTCCACTTTATCGGCTATTGGTAAGCCGTTAGTGGAGCACCTAAATTCCTTCTCTATAGATTGGTGAGCCACTAACCATATACAGTTTTTCAGTTTGATTTATATATGCTATCTTATATACCTGGTGTTGCCTGGCTGTACATCTCTGTATATGAACATTTTCTAAATCTGTTTCTCACCAAGAAATACTGCTTGGTGTCTTTAGCCCAATTAGACAGGAAAGAAAACATCCACAATTTTTTTTTTGTTAATACCGTAATTTATGTTTTCTTTCTCTATAGGCCCCTGCACACATAAAACTGTGGTTTGAAAATAGAGTGAAACGCCTTACTGAGTGAGCAGGCCTGGCCCCCACCAAAGGTTCTCCCCATACAAGTGAATGGAAGAACACCACGCTTGCGCGGCCACCACTCCCATTTATTTCTACGGAAGTAAGGAAATAAGAAGCCCAAGAACGAGGGATCACCCATAATGCTGTGCAGTCAGCCAATCAGCAGATAGCCAGCCTCTGTGATGGCACAGCCCTATAAAAAGCTTCATCCTGCCTGGTTTCTGTAATTTTCCAGTGAACTTCCAGTGCAGTAAGACACGTTACAGGCACTAGTGACTGATTACAGAGACAATGATTTGGAAACACTTTATTTATAAAATATTACTTTTCAGGAGTTCAGGGACAGTTGAGAGATAATGTAGGGATATAACAGGGAAGCTTTATCCACACTATAGGGAAGAAAGCAGGGCCAAATGAACATTGTAAAGCTTGGCTAACAGCAGCTATCTCTGCAGGACCCCATTATAGTCAATAGTGCATCCAGCAGTGCCGGAGGCAGTGAATTCCGGCAGGCTGTTCTCTACTGGAACAGCCTGCCAGAATCACTAACGCAGATGTGAAGGTAGCCTAATACAGCGCCACATACCTCGTACATCCAGTGACATCTCCTTTGATGTAGATGTTCTCTTTCCTCATCTTCTCCTTTCAGACCAGACCGCCATGATGGTGTCTTTCAGCAATATATAGTCTCTGCAGAGTTTGACAGACAGACATCTTAGTTTTCTAGTTTTCCATCATCCTCCCACCTTCTGAATGCTCCATCCTGCCACCCCCAATACTGTGCCCACTGTGCACCCTATACTAGTTACACACATATAGATCCCCTTCAATAATTACTGCCACACAGTGTCGTAAAAAATAACCTCACCCAGGAAGCAGTGTCCCCGACACTAACAGTCTAAACATAATGTCCCCCAAAATTAATTGTGCGAAGCTGATACTGTGACAGGGTGCCCCCCACAGCAATAGTGTTCCCCAAAGTCCTACCAATAGAAATAATTATCTACCAGACAACATGTAGTAGTAATAGTGCCCCAACAGTAGTCCCAGAAGTAATAACGCTCCTATAGTGCTAATAATAGTATTCATGTTCCTTATATTCCCTCAACTGTAATAAAGCCCACCATAATGCTCCGTTGTAATAATTATCTTTACAATGTGTAACAGTAAAAATAAAAATGCCCTGTTGTGTGCCAGTATAAAAAAATACCTCCTTTTAGTGCCCCTTGTAGAGTCAATGTCATTTCGACCCCAGTTGAGCGAAGGTCCCCATAGTGCCATAATTTGCGCCAGTATAAACTACTCCTATATCGTACCCCAATAGTGCGTCTTCCCTTGTCCACATGGTGCCTAACAGTGTCCCAGTATAAAAAGTCCCCATATTATGTGCCAGTATAATGCCCCTAAATAATTACCCCAATAGTGCTCCTCTCCCCCTTCTCCATAGTGCCCCCCATGTGTGTCAGTATATAAGAAAGGGCCCCAGAAGATGCCTCCACAGTGCTCCTCTCCCACATTCTCCATAGTGCCCACCATGTGTGCCAGTATACACAATAAAGCCCCCATATTGCTGCACCCCCTCCATAGTGCCCCCATGTGTGCCAGTATATTAGATAGGGCCCTCATAGTGCTCCTCCACCTCCATAGTGCCCCCCATGTGTGCCATTACATAACATAGTGCCCCCCATGTGTGTCCGTATATACGATAAAGCCCCCATATTTCTGCTCCCCCTCCATAGTGCCCACCATGTGTGCCAGTATACACAATAAAGCCCCCATATTGCTGCACCCCCTCCATAGTGCCCCCATGTGTGCCAGTATATTAGATAGGGCCCTCATAGTGCTCCTCCACCTCCATAGTGCCCCCCATGTGTGCCATTACATAACATAGTGCCCCCCATGTGTGTCAGTATATACGATAAAGCCCCCGTATTTCTGCTCCCCCTCCATAGTGCCCACCATGTATCCCAGTATATACAATAGAGCCCCCGAATTGCTGCTTCCCCTCCATAGTGCCCCCATGTGTGCCACTATATTAGATAAGGCCCCCATAGCGCTTCTTCCCTCCATAGTGCCCCCCATGTGTGCCATTACATAACATAGGGCCCCCCATGTCTGCCAGTATTTAATGCAGGGCCCCCATTGTACTCCTCCTCTATAGTGCCCCCATGTGTGGCAATACTTAACATAGGGCCCCCAGCAGATCTTCAGATAGGGCCCCTAGTAAAGCGTAAATAAAAAAAAATTAACACTTATACTTACCTCCTTGGGACCTGAGGACGGCGATACAGATGACTATAGAGAGATGAGCGCTTCCACAATGGAAGCGCTCATCTCTCCCTGGCACTGAACCTCTCATGGGCCCCCCTCCCGCACCGGGCCCCTGTGCAGCCGAACCGGCTGAACCGCGGTATGTCCGCCCCTGTGTACACAGTCTAGTTATCAATACCATGTTGGGTGATCCTAGTGCTTGAAAATATTAAACATATGTTACTTACTGGACACCCATACTGAGTGGTCTTCCCATGGGCCTGGGGAAAACTCTTCCCTGACGGTTGGAGCTACAAATGATAAAACATAAATCTCCTTATATATATAAAAATGAGTTTCTGTCTGTCTGTTTGTCTGTCTTTTCCTTATGCGCAACCAATTTTCATATTTAGCACACAGGTACATCAGGTGTCCGGGAAGGTTTTAGACTGGGTCTTAGCTCTCTAGCGTTCCTACCGTTCCTGAGATATTCCCAAAATATGACCTGCATTAGCCAATATTAACCTGGGAGCCTTTCTCTTCAAATCCCAACTGCCATACTCTCCACAGACACACACAGATTTAGTGCAGGTTTCCATAATAACCCAGCAATGTCTCCTTATTGCTTTAAAGGGGCAGAGCGCTGTGGGTGACACTGTTAAACGGGTATTCTGGTTACCAAAAATTTAACTTATGTTTTAGACTAATTTTAGACTAAGACCTTTCAGTAGTAATAAAAGATGATTTCTTCCACTGCTACCCACTGTGTTTCCTCATAAATTACCATGGTATCGACCTATAATTCAGGCCACCCTCAAAAGAAGGACTTAAAACCCCTGTCCCAGGTATCGCTAAGCCACGCCCCTTCCCACTCCACAGCCAAAGGGGATTTAAAAAATGAAGGGAAATATCAACTTCTTTTAGCTGTGAGGGTGGGAGGGAGGATGACTTTCTCTCTGCAACGACACACAGAAACACTAAATGAAATAGATGAAATATTCCCAGGCGAAGCCTTCTGCTAGTCTCTTATATTATAAAAATGAGTTTATGTCTGTCTGTCTGTTCTTTATGTGCGACCAAACTGCTGAATCGATCTTCACCAAATTTGGCACACAGGTACATCATGTGTCCGGGAAGGTTTTAGACCAGGTCTCAGCTCTCTAGAACTTACAGTTCCTGAGATATTCCCAAAATATGACCTGCATTAGCCAATATTAACCTGGGAGCCTTTCTCTTCAAATCCCAACTGCCATACTCTCCACATGGTCACATGTCCGATATCAGCCAATAGAAGCTTGCAGGTCCTTGGTCTCCACATACATACAATTTTACTGCAGGTTTCCATACAATTTTACTGCAGGTTTCCATAACAACCCAGCCAGAGGCAGGGCAGAGGAAACTGGGTGAGAACAATAAAAATTAGAACGAGAAATAGTTTTTTGCTCATGTAGATATCTTGCCAAAACACAATTCAGTGCTTACTTCCCACAGGCCCTGGCGCAGCCTACTTCTTATACACATACATAAAGATTTACTCCAGGTTTCCATAACAACCCAGCCATTTTTCTTCACTGCTGTAGGTTAGCTTTAGGCTAGGGCTGCATGACACATAGGGCACAACTACAGTGCTACATGCTGCGACGCAACAGTTTCATTAAAGTCCATCTTGGTTGGATTTTTTGCGAGTGTCATATTGCAGGCGCAGCATGTTGCATGTTGCAGTTTGACACCATAACCTATCATAAAAATTGATGTGCGACATTGGTGCGACAAAATGTCGCGCAGCACATGTTGTCATGTAGCCCTAGCCTTAAAGGGACAGGGCTCTGCGGAGGTCACTGTTAAGTGGACAGGGGACACTGTTAAAGGGGCAGCTGCTCTGGAGGTCACTGTTAAGGGGGCAGGGGCCACTATTAAAGGGGTGTTCACTGTGGATGTTACATTTAAGGAAGCAGGCCACTGTGGAGGTCACTGTTAAAGGGGCAGGCACTATGGAGCTTTTTGTTAGCGTGGCAAGGGCCGCTATTAAAGGGGCAGCTGCTGTGGAGGGCACTGTTATGGCAGGAGGGTACTACGAGGTCACTGTTAATGGAACAGTGTACTGTGGCAGTTACTGTTAAAGGGACATTTGCTGTTGAGGTCTAAGTTAAGGGAGCAAGGAACAGTGGGGGTCACAGATAAGGGGACGGTCCCCTACGGATCTCAATGCTAAGGGGTGGGGTGCTGTAGAGATCACTGCTAAGGAGGTGAGCCCCTGAGGAGGTAAATGTCAAGGGAATGGGGTGCTGTGAAACTCACTTTTAAAGGGTCAGGCTGCTGTGAAGGTCAAAGTTAAGGTGATGGGCTACTGTGGAGGTCTCATTTTAAGGAGATGGGGCACTGTTGGGGAGCACTGATCCGTCCACTATTCGGCAAGAACGCCTGGAATTGGCAGGACAAATACTGCAGAACAGCCTGCCGGATCACCACCACATATGTGAAAGTAGCCTAAGGCAAATTACTGTGAAGGGGCACGTATCTGAGAATACCTTCACTTGTTTGAATGGAGTTAGAGACGTGGCCTACCAGCTCACTACGCACAACGACCATGTAAAAATGTCACTGCCAACTAATGAAAATCGTATAGAAGGACGACGAGGGTTCAGTGGCCTGGTATATATAATACAAATATACAATACAGTACACTAACACTTTAACATGTTTTAACTTCTCAAATATTTTGTTACTCACCCTGTCGTATCTCTGCGAAGATCTCATTAAGCCGCTCTGGGCACTTAAACTTTAAATCAGACCATTTCCGCTGGATCTGGCCCGGGGTCTGCACAGTGTCAAAGCGATGGCGCAAGCTTCGGATCATCTCCTTCTTGTGCTGGTTCAGGTGTTGGTGTGTGCCATCGTAATCCTGGCGGTCCATCAACTTCACCATGTGTTTAAGCTCTCCAGAGCTAAATGATGAAGAACGCTTGGATACCATTTTGAAAACTTCGCTCTGCCTCTGAGTAGTGCATGCCTGCGTATTACTCAGTCACTAGACAATAGTACGCTAAGGATTTGTATGCAATTTGTACGCTCATGCGTACGTATTCATATAAGCAGTGTACCTTTAACAACTGTATGTTCGGTATTAATGCGCAAATGTTCGCAGAACACGACCAGAATAACAAATGATTTGTACGCATCTTTGACCAAATAGATTCATATTAAGAACAAAACTTTTTATATATTCGTCGAACATCTTTGAAGATTCGCTCATCTCTACTTAAAAGGGTTTTCTGGGAGTTTTGTACTGATGACCTCTCCTTTGGATACCGTAGGTCATCTGTATCTGATTGTGGGGGGTCTGACAACCGGGATCCCCGCCAATCAGCTCTTTGAGAAGGCCCAGGCGCTCAATGTAGCTCTGCGGCCTTCTCACAGCTCACCAAGCACAGCACTGTACATTGTATAGCAGCTGTGCTTGGTATCACAGCTCAGCCCCATTCACTTCAATAAAGCTGAACTGTGCCTAGGCCACGTGACCGATGAACTTGCCACACATGGCCTAGGCAAAGCTGGAGAAGGCTGTTGCACTACTGAGAGGGCCAGTGCCTTCTCAATCAGCTGATCAGCGGGGGTCCTGGGTGTTGGACCCCCTTCCATCCGATACTGATGACCTATCCAGAGGATAGGTCCTCAATGTAAAACTCCTGGAAACCTCCCTCAAATTGCTGACTAAGCCTCATAATAATTTGAAATGACAGTCACTTTCTGACCAGTGTCAGTGGGTAAGGCTGTAACATTCAGAAGCCACAACTTCCTCTTTCTAAAGAGTCTTTAGCAATTTTGAAATGTTCTATTTTAAGTCTGCGGTTGTTCTTTGAATAGTTTTCACACTTATTCAAGTGTAAGGAACGTGTATTACGCATACTCAGGACATTGCCTTGTCATGTCATGCTATAACCAATGACATTATATAAAGCTCTGCGGTGCTGGATTCCCTGTGAAGCAAATGCAGCGTCCCACTAACAGTGGTTCACTTCAAACTGTCATATTGTATATATGGTAAGGCTATCCATTAGGCTGATGTAGATAGTTACACTCCTCGCCTCTAGATGGAGCTGGTCATCTGCTGCCACCCCTCTGTACAGAGGAGGGTGAAGTTGGTGGTTGGAGAGATAGTGCAGTGTAGTGAGTCAGCAGAACATAGTGGAGAAGCAAGGTCCAGCAGCTTTCCTGGAATCGTAACCTCAAATGCCACTGGAAAACTTAAAAGCCAGTGAAGTCATCATTAATTCCAAAGCCAGATCAAAGTTATATCCATACTAGCTGAAGGACCCGGCTTCGCCCGGGTATATTTAATTTATGTCATTTACTGTTTGTGTGTGTGTGTCGTTAAAAGATATCGAGAGTGACCTCTACAGTGCCCGCCCTTTTAACAGTGACCTCTACAGCAGCCCGCCCTTTTAACAGTGACCTCTACAGCAGCCCGCCCCTTTAACAGTGACCTCTACAGCGGCCCGCCCCTTTAAAAGTGACCTCTATAGCTGCCCACCCCTTTAAAAGTGACCTCTACAGATGCCCGCACCTTTAACAGTGACCTCTACAGCTGCCCGCCCCTTTAACAGTGACCTCTACTGCGCCCCACCCCTTTAAAAGTGACCTCTACAGCAGCCCGCCCCTTTAACAGTGACCTCTACAGCAGCCCGCCCCTTTAACAGTGACCTCTACAGCAGCCCACCCCTTTAACAGTGACCTCTACAGCTGCCCGCCCCTTTAACAGTGACCTCTACAGCAGCCTGCCCCTTTAACAGTGACCTCTACAGCGTCCCGCCCCTTTGACAGTGACCTCTACAGCTGCCCGCCCCTTTAACAGTGCCCTCTACAGTGACCGCCCTTTTAACAGTGACCTCTACAGCTGCCCGCCCCTTTAACAGTGACCTCTACAGCGGCCCGCCCCTTTAAAAGTAACCTCTATAGCTGCCTGCCCCTTTAACAGTGACCTATACAGCAGCCCGCCAGTTTAACAGTTACCTCTACAGCTGCCCGCCCCTTTAACAGTGACCTCTACTGCGCCCCACCCCTTTAACAGTGACCTCTACAGCAGCCCGCCCCTTTAACAGTTACCTCAACAGTGACCTCTACTGCGCCCCACCCCTTTAACAATGACCTCTACGGCAGCCCGCCCCTTTAACAGTGACCTCTACAGCAGCCCGCCCCTTTAACAGTGACCTCTACAGCAGCCCGCCCCTTTAACAGTGACCTCTACAGCAGCCCGCCCCTTTAACAGTGACCTTTACAACAACCCGCCCCTTTAACAGTGACCTCTACAGCGTCCCGCTCCTTTTACAGTGACCTCTACAGCTGCCCGCCCCTTTAACAGTGCCCTCTACAGTGCCCGCCCTTTTAACAGTGACCTCTACAGCAGCCCGCCCCTTTAACAGTGACCTCTACAGCGGCCCACCCCTTTAAAAGTGACCTCTACAGCTTCCCGCCCCTTTAACAGTGACCTCTACAGCAGCCCGCCCCTTTAACAGTAACCTCTACAGCAGCCCGCCCCTTTAACAGTGACCTCTACAGCTGCCCACCCCTTTAACAGTGACCTTTACAGCAGCCCGCCCCTTTAACAGTGACCTCTACAGCGTCCCGCCCCTTTAACAGTGACCTCTACAGCTGCCTGCCCCTTTAACAGTGACCTCTACGGCGCCCCGCCCCTTTAATAGTGACCTCTACAGCAGCCTGCCCCTTTAACAGTGACCTCTACAGCTGCCCGCCCCTTTAACAGTGACCTCTACAGCAGCCCGCCCCTTTAACAGTGACCTCTACAGCAGCCCGCCCCTTTAACAGTGACCTCTACAGCGTCCCGCCCCTTTGACAGTGACCTCTACAGCTTCCCGCCCCTTTAACAGTGCCCTCTACAGTGACCGCCCTTTTAACAGTGACCTCTACAGCAGCCCGCCCCTTTAACAGTGACCTCTACAGCGGCCCGCCCCTTTAAAAGTAACCTCTATAGCTGCCTGCCCCTTTAACAGTGACCTATACAGCAGCCCGCCAGTTTAACAGTTACCTCTACAGCTTCCCGCCCCTTTAACAGTGCCCTCTACAGTGACCGCCCTTTTAACAGTGACCTCTACAGCAGCCCGCCCCTTTAACAGTGACCTATACAGCTGCCCGCCAGTTTAACAGTTACCTCTACAGCTGCCCGCCCCTTTAACAGTGACCTCTACTGCGCCCCACCCCTTTAACAGTGACCTCTACAGCAGCCCGCCCCTTTAACAGTGACCTCTACAGCAGCCCGCCCCTTTAACAGTTACCTCAACAGTGACCTCTACTGCGCCCCACCCCTTTAACAATGACCTCTACGGCAGCCCGCCCCTTTAACAGTGACCTCTACAGCAGCCCCGCCCCTTTAACAGTGACCTCTACAGCAGCCCGCCCCTTTAACAGTGACCTCTACAGCAGCCCGCCCCTTTAACAGTGACCTCTACAGCGTCCCGCTCCTTTTACAGTGACCTCTACAGCTGCCCGCCCCTTTAACAGTGCCCTCTACAGTGCCCGCCCTTTTAACAGTGACCTCTACAGCAGCCCGCCCCTTTAACAGTGACCTCTACAGCGGCCCACCCCTTTAAAAGTGACCTCTACAGCTTCCCGCCCCTTTAACAGTGACCTCTACAGCAGCCCGCCCCTTTAACAGTGACCTCTACAGCTGCCCGCCCCTTTAACAGTGACCTTTACAGCAGCCCGCCCCTTTAACAGTGACCTCTACAGCGTCCCGCCCCTTTAACAGTGACCTCTACAGCTGCCTGCCCCTTTAACAGTGACCTCTACGGCGCCCCGCCCCTTTAATAGTGACCTCTACAGCAGCCTGCCCCTTTAACAGTGACCTCTACAGCTGCCCGCCCCTTTTACAGTGACCTCTACGGCAGCCTGCCCCTTTAACAGTGACCTCTACAGCAGCCCACCCCTTTAACAGTGACCTCTACAGCTGCCCTCCCCTTTAACAGTGACCTTTACAGCTGCTCGCCCCTTTAACAGTGACCTCTACAGCTGCCCGCCCCTTTAACAGTGACCTCTACAGCTGCCTGTCCCTTTAATAGTTACTTCTACAGCAGCCCGCCCCTTTAACTGTGACCTCCACAGCAGCTAGAGTGGCCACTGTCTTCACCCCAGAAAGCCAGACCTCACCGGCAATTCCCCCAAACGTGAAACAGCACCCCCAGTTCCCATGAAGACACACCACTAAACATGAGGCCATGCCCCCCTGGCTCTGTGAAGACATTGAGGAGAAGCTGTCTGAGTGTGAGCTACTGAAAGGGTGGTCATCCCTGTGTCTGTCCAGGCACTGCGTCAGACGGAGAACAGGTAGCCAGAAAACTGGACTGTCCAGCCTAAAGTCGGACATCTGGCCACCCTAACATCAGCCTGCCCATAGGGTGGTCAGAGGTCTTGTTTTAGGCTGGACAGTCTGGCTTTCAGACTTCCTGTCCTCATGTAATGTGTGTCATGTGCAGGGCCTGGATGGACACACGGATGTCCTTTTGAACAGCTCACTCTCAGCAGCTGCACTGTGCAGTCTGAGCATGAGTTGCAGGGAGAAAGTCACCCTCCCCCACCCCTGCAGCTGAAAGAAGGTGATTTTTACCTATATTTTTAATCCCGGTCATATGCGGCATGGAAGGGGCTGAGTCAGGGGCGTGACTTAGTGGGATCTGGGGGTGGTGCTTTTAAGTCCTTCTTTTGACAGTGGCCTGAATTACATGTCGATGCCATAGTAATTTAGGAGGAAGGTGGGTAGCAGTGGAAGAAAACATCTTTTATTACTGCTGAACAGTAAATATGTGAAATTTACATTATATGAGGTAATGATTGATGATGAATTAGTCTAAAACATAAGTTATATTTATGGTAACCGGGAATACCCATTTACCATCCACAGTGCAGACCTACAGCAGTGAACTGGCTAGGTTGTCATAGAAACCTGGTGTGTGGAGACTAACTGCCTGTGAGCTTCTATTGGCTGATAACGGTCATGTGACCAGGCTACTATTGGCTAATGCATTTTTTGGGAATATCTCAGGAACGGTACGTCCTGGAGAGCTGAAAACTGTTCTAAAACCTTCCCGGACACCTGATGTACATGTGTGCCAAATTTTGTGATTGTAGCTGCAGCGGTGCGGATTCCTTTAGCGGACATACACACACACACACACACATACACTCAGCTTTATATATTAGATTTTGCTTGTTTTGGACTCCATCACTAACCAGTTCCCAGGAGACGCTCCACAGCCCCTGAAGAAAATTCCCGCATGATAAGTGCACTATTATCTATACATCTGAGTCACACATTACCCTTCCGAGTGTGAATTTAATTCTTAAACTGTACCCAAAAGCCTGGCTGTTTTCTAGAGACTTTATATATGAAACCAGAAGGACAAGCCTTTTTGAAAAGCCTACCATACCTATCATTTTGTAAGCCATCTCTGTGTGCATAACCTGTACAATAAGGAGGATTCAGGAATTAAGTAAAAGTTCCCCTGTTCACATCAGAAACTGTCTCCTCATCACTTCTACTCCATTTCAAAAGTTTGTGTCTACTTCAAGACACTGGCGTCACGACAAACCAGGACCCAGCCGACTGACCCTGCCAAAATTACCACCAAGGGCACCTCGTCTGACCATCCGGCGGAGTCCTGCGTACAGAGTTAGCCCCGAGGGAAGTCGTGTCCCCCCTCCACGCAACCGCACGCCGGTCCAGGGATTCCACTAAAAACCGTGAGTAACCATCGGCAACACCACACTGTGACATATCCCTGATGCTCACGTGTTCCCCCTGCGGTACCAGCTCGCTGCACAAGTCATGACTTGGGTCCTGTTCAGCAAGCTTATCAGAAGGTATCCGGCCTCTAGGATCCACAGTAATTGGCTTTACTCTGTTAGGAGACCTCGTAGATAGTGTTCAACCTCCCTACGGTGCCACCACGGGGGAAAGAGAGCATCACATTGTTCATATCGAAATCAATAGGCTGTCCATGTGGTACATTTGTGTGCTGAGTCCTCCAGAGTTAGAGATACACTTGATAAATGAGTGTCCTGAATAAGAGACCTCTATCTATTAATGTACTAATAGGGTATTCCAAAATGAGTTCTCTAAACCAGACATCACTGATATAACTAATTGTAGAATAGCAATAATTGTCTGAGTAGTGGTTCACATCAGAGGTGACATATATAAACAGTGTAGACATGAAAGGACTGTCATGGACTAAATTACAGACCGAAATTTGATTTTGGCCCCAGGATCCTACATGACTTGGGCAATTGTTTGCACCTGTCTACCTCTCCTTGGCTCTTGAGCAGTATGGGTCTGAGCTTCATTTATTGTAATTTCATGTACTGGAGACTTTCAAAACATGTATAGCAGTCCTTAGGACAATGAATACAGACTGAGAGATCCAACAGACATAGTTATGTGATGCCAAGAGCAAATGAAGGTATATTTTATAAATCCTACAAAGTGAAAAGGAGAACTTCAAAGTTAGCGCAGAAGATTTTCTTCTCGTTTAAAAAAAAATTTTTTTTTGGGACATTTTTATGAGCTGCACCAAGATTTGACCCTAGAACATCGGTGTCTGCAGGGATCTCAGGCTGTAAAATAAAGCAAACTACAGTCAATGATAATATACATATAGCAGACCAACACCTGGATCCCAAATTGTGGGGCAATTAAAAAAGTCATTTTCATTTCAAGTTCAGGGCACATAACATTCCAATAAAAAACAGGACTCTTGGCATTTTTCTGAATATACACCACTATGTACAGTGGGGAAAAAAAGTATTTAGTCAGCCACCAATTGTGCAAGTTCTCCCGCTTAAAAAGATGAGGTCGGCCGTTAATTGACATCATAGAGACAAAATGTGAAAACAAATCCAGAAAATCACATTGTCGGATTTTTAAAGAATTTATTTGCAAATGATGGTGGAAAATAAGTATTTGGTCACCTACAAACAAGCAAGATTTCTGGCTCTCACAGACCTGTAACTTCTTCTTTAAGAGGTTCCTCTGTCCTCCACTCATTACCTTTAGTAATGGCACCTTTTTGAACTTGTTGTCACATGCCGAAGGCCCCAGGAAGACCTCCGGAACGCCATGCGAACAGGCCACAGGCAGAACAGACCAGGGACCAAGAGAGTACTTTATTACCATGTAATAAAGGGACATGACAGTAAAGCAGGTAAGCAAAGGTGGTAGCACTACCACAGAACAAAGTGCACCGGAAGACCAAAGCAAAACCCAGAGTGCAAAGAGCCAGTGAGCCACGTTCTTCACCGAGCCCCTGGTGGTGGGGATGAAATGGGCCGAGGGCTCACTGCTCGCACCTCCAGGAAGGTCCCGGTACACTAAGCCCCTACCTGTTGAGAACCAAGCTGGTGCAAGCACCAGTGGAACAGACAATAGAACCACAGACAACAGAACTGGAACCCAAGCAAACACAGGACATGGAGCAGACAGCAAGACAAACAGGAACCAGAACAGAAGCAGATGCCTGGATCCCAAACGGAATGAAAGCATGGGGGTCTCAGGCAGAGCTGCACAGAGGTCCTCCCTCCGGAGAACCCAGGAGCCCTCTCACGAGGGCAGGACAAACACCAGAAGGGCACTGCAGGACAGACAATGAACACACTAGAACAGAAGCAGTAGGCACTGCCAAACTGGACATAGAACAGACTCAGAAGCAGTTAAGCACTGCCAAGCTAACAGATACAGTTAGAGCACTGCTAGGCTAGACATGAAACAGAGTGGATCCAGGCAGAGAACAGATACAGGAGAACAGGCATGGTCAAGGATAACAACATAGAACGGGTACGAAAGATCAGACAAGGATATAACAACAAAACACAACAATGCATTACCAGGTGACACCACAAACTCCCTGGGTCAGCAGCAGGGGGTTACACCCAGGAAGACATCAGATAAACTGAACTCAAGCCCCACAGCTCACAGGTAGAAATAGTTGTATAAAAAGGGCACCTGATAAGCCAGACCCAGGAACAGACCAGGGGGAAGTTAACCCCAACAGAACTAAGCGTAACAAGAAACACCAAACAGAGGCTGCAGTACTGGACGTTGCCCCGGGCAACCAGCATACACGGAGAAACCCGCAGCCAGTACGCCAGAGCACAAACAACCAGTGACACAGACAGAATGCATCCACACTCAGACCCTGTACACAAACGAGGCCGCAACCAGCACGCATCGCAGCATGCATGGGAACACCCACAGCCAGTACACAAAGCGCATGCAGCCAACCAGCATGGCAACAGTGACAGGAACTGCACAAAGATACAGACAAGAGGAGAACACACATTCACGGGCAAGGTACACGCTAGACACCACAGCCAGCATGCAGTACAAAGCAACCAGCATACACAGGGTACGGCCTGCAGCCAGTATGCAAAAGAGCAAGCAGCCAGCCTACATGGCCAAAACTGTCACGATGAACAACACAGTGACACTTGTTATCTGTATAAAAGACACCTGTCCACAACCTCAAACAGTCACACTCCAAACTCCACTATGGTGAAGACCAAAGAGCTGTCAAAGGACACCAGAAACAAAATTGTAGACCTGCACCAGGCTGGGAAGACTGAATCTGCAATAGGCAAGCAGCTTGGTGTGAAGAAATCAACTGTGGGAACAATAATTAGAAAATGAAAGACATACAAGACCACTGATAATCTCCCTCGATCAGGGGCTCCACGCAAGATCTCACCCCGTGGGGTCAAAATGATCACAAGAACTGTGAGCAAAAATCCCAGAACCACATGGGGAGACCTAGTAAATGACCTGCAGAAAGCTGGGACCAACGTAACAAAGGCTACCGTCAGTAACACACTACACCGCCAGGGACTCAGATCCTGCAGTGCCAGACCTGTCCCTCTGCTTAAGCCAGTACATATCCGGGCCCGTCTGAAGTTTGCTAGAGAGCATTTGGATGCTCCAAAACTCGTCATGTTTGGAGGAGAGTGAATGCTGAGTTGCATCCATACCTATTGTGAAGCATGAGGGTGGCAGCATCATGCTTTGGGGCTGTTTCTCTGCAAAGGGACCAGGACGACTGATCCGTGTACATGACAGAATAAATGGGGCCATGTATTGTAAGATTTTGAGCGCAAACCTCCTTCCATAAGCAAGGGCATTGAAGATGAAACGTGGCTGGGTCTTTCAGCATGACAATGATCCCAAGCACACCGCCAGGGCAACAAAGGAGTGGCTTCGTAAGAAGCATTTCAAGGTCCTGGAGTGGCCTAGCCAGTCTCTAGATCTCAACCCCATAGAAAACCTTTGGAGGGAGTTGAAAGTCCGTGTTGCCCAGCGACAGCCCCAAAACATCACTGCTCTAGAGGAGATCTGCAGGAATGGGCCAACATACCAGCAACAGTGTGTGCCAACCTTGTGAAGACTTACAGAAAACATTTGACCTCTGTCATTGCCAACAAAGGATATATAACAAAGTATTGAGATGAACTTTTGAAATACTTATTTTCCACCATAATTTGCAAATAAATTCTTTAAAAATTAGACAATGTGATCTTCTGGATTTCTCATTTTGTCTCTCATATTTGAGGTCTACCTTTGATGTCAATTACAGGCCGACCTCATCTTTATAAGTGTTAAAACTTGCACAATTGGTGGCTGACTAAATACTTTTTTCCCAGCTGTAAATACAGTGCATTCGACTTCAGAACCTTTCACTTTTTTCACATGGTGTTATTTTGCACCATGTGGTAACATTAAAAAATGTAACCACAATTCTGCACTCAATACCCCATAATGAGAAAGTGAATAGAGAATTTTAGAAATGTTTGCTAATTTATTAAAAAGGAAAACGTAGAATTTTGAATACCCATAAATGTGGAGCCTGTAAGTTTACTGTCACGTTTTTCTTTACTGGATGAAACAATGGATAGTGTTTTCTCTGAATATTATATAAGTGCTCATTCATTCTTTGGTACAGATAATGTTTGATTCTACCCACATAAATGTTATCACATTTAAAACATCTATTTCAAATTTTGGAAACCTTCATGTGGATGGAAGGTTATATTATTAGAAGAATGGTTAAGACTAAGAGGCCTCAGAATTCTTTCAGCAGTAGAATATTTTTTGCCAGTTAACAAATCCAGTTCATTGCATTTCTTGTATTGTTACACATTTTTATATAAAGGTGATTTTTATGTCCAGATGTGGGGTACAGCAATGAGACCCAGGTTTGTGCCGAGTTTTGGTAATCTGTATTTGGGCAAGTGGGAGGCATTAACCATCCATACCTCTGGCCAACAATGCACAAACCTGGTCTTTTGGAAATGTTTTAGTGATGACATTGTTTTTATTTGGGAGGGGGATGAACTATTTGTAAGAGGGTTTTTTAACTTTTTTTTAACTTAATAAAAAAAATAATTCCTCCAATTTACATCTAATTGCAGTCAAATAACTTTTTGGATTTAACCATTTATGTATTAGAAGAAAAGCTGCTGATTAAGACCTTTTATAAACCTACAAACAGCAATATTTATACATTGTTTCAGGGCCATCTACTTGTATGGTTGGCCAATATTCCAAGAACTCAATATGCACAATTGTGGCAGAACTATAGAGAAATCCAGCAGTACAATGGTGACGCTGATAATTAGCCAATTCTGTGGAGAAAGACTATAAGCTAGACACATTAGTAGCCATTAGACAGGAGATAATGTGGGATGAAAACATCTGATACAGAATAAAGAATACATATAATGCTACTAAGAAGGAAATGCCCAAGTTATAAAATATAAACCTATGATTACCCAGTATAATGAGCAAGAGAAAGCTTATAAAAACATTATAAGAAGACATTAGATGAAACAAAAACAGATACAAAAAGTAGCACCACACAGGTCAGAATGGTGCTGGAAAATTCTAATTTACTTTTAAATACAGTAAAGGAGAATATACACTGTGGAACAAAAGGTGTCATATGTAGTATCAATTGCCCTGTAATATAATATATGTGGGTAAAACCAAAGGTCATCTATACCAAAAAATTAATGTTCATTTGTATAATAATAAAAATCAGACATGTAACAAATATGCCTGTCTGGGTTCCAGTGGCGTGATCCTCAATCTGGGCACGGCCACAACGGTAGAGACGTACTGCTGAGCCACGTCCCCTCGTGACTTAAAAGCATTCTTAGTAACAGGGTGTAGTGTGGGCATGTGCTGGGGGAGGTTAGCAGTGATCTGATTGTTCAGCTGCTCTATTCCTACGTATGGGCTACTGTTTCTGACTAACAAAGCACCAAGCCATGACCTATTAGATTCTGATCCTCAGACTCTGCACTCTATTTAAATCCCTTCCTGGCCTCACATCACTCCCTGTCATAGTCTGTGACTCACTAGCGGTGTTCCTTGTTCTTGTTTCTGTGCTTATTTGGACTGCTTGTTGTTCTGACCCCAGCTTGTCTTCTGACCACTCTCTGTCTCTTGATTGGTACTGCATAGTCCATCTAGTTTTGATATTGGCTTGTCTTCTGACCACTCACTGTCTCTCGTTTGGTACTGCAGAGCACATCTGGTTCTGACCCATTTACGTACGACTTTGGTATTGTGTTTGTCTGTCTTTGTTTGCTAGTCGTTTCTGAACTTAAATACCATAAGAACCGTCGACCAGTTGTGGTCTAGCTATGTAGGGCTTGTACTACAAATATGCCACTACTTATCCCGGAGTGTCGTCCCGACCCTGCACCAGCACGTGTCGCGTAACATCAGGCGGGCCCTGAGGTACGCAGTCAGCGCAAAGGTCCACTTGACCACCGACTCGTGGACAAGCGCTTGCGGCCAGGGACGATACATCTCTTTGACGACACACTGGGTGAATGTTGTGGAAGCGGGGACGGGGTCGCAAACAGAGACGGCCTACCTACCACCCCCGCCCAAGATTGCCAGCACGGGTTCTGATAAACCCCCCTCCTCTTCCTCCTCCTCCTCCTCTGCCTTAACATCGCCCTCAGCCGCTAGCTGGAAGCGTTGCAGCACTGGCGCGGGGAGACGTCAGCAGGCGGTGCTTAAGCTCATCAGCTTGGGCGACAGGAAGCACAGCGCCCCGGAGGTGAGGGACGCCATATTGCAGCAGACGGAGATGTGGCTGTCGCCGCTGCAGCTAGGACCTGGCATGGTCGTGTGCGATAACGGCCGTAACCTGGTGGCGGCTCTGGAGCTTGCCGAACTCAATCACGTACCATGCCTGGCCCACGTTTTTAATCTGGTAGTCCAAAAATTTCTAAAGACTTACCCCAACCTGGCAGAGCTACTGGTGAAAGTGCGGCGCTTGTGCGCTCACTTTCGGAAGTCAACTGTAGCTGCTGCTAGCTTAAAAAAACTCCAGCAACGCCTCCATTTGCCTGAACATCGGCTGTTGTGCGACCTGCCGACTCGCTGGAATTCCACCTATTCCATGTTGGCCAGGGTGTGTGAGCAGCAGAGAGCATTGATGGAGTACCAGATTATGAATCCACGCGTGCCTCCAACTCAGCTCCCTCAGTTTGCCAACCACGAGTGGCCATGGATGGCAGACATATGCGATGTACTGCGTATCTTTGAGGAGTCCACCAAGAAGGTCAGCAGCGAGGACGCTATAGTGAGCGTAACCATCCCGCTCCTATGCGTCCTTAAAGAATCGCTCATCGCAATAAGGGAGAACGCATTGCACGCAGAGGAGACGGGGGTAGGAGGAGACGCAACGGAGCTACACAGTCAGACCACACTTTTGTCTGCTTCTCGGTGGCAGTTGCAGGAGGAGGATGAGGAGGAGGACGACGACGTGGAGGTGGCTGTGGAAGAGGAGGCGGATGCTGGCGGCGAGGGTAGCAGTCAGGCTGTGTGCGTCCCATTGGTTCAGCGCGGATGGGGCGGAGAGGAGGCGGAAGAGGAAGAGGAGGAAATGGCAAGTGATCCTTCTGGTGGGGGCAGTGACGTCATGCCTATTCAGAGTCTGGCACACATGGCTGACTTCATGCTGGGCTGCTTTTCCCGGGACACACGTGTTGTCCGGATAGTGGAGAACAAACTGTACTGGGTCTTCGCACTCCTGGACCCCCGGTATAAAGATAACGTCTCCTCTTTTATTCCGGTAGAGGAGAGGACGAATCGATTGCTGGAATACCAGAGGGAACTCGTGCAGAACATGATGGAGATTTTCCCACCCACCATCGCTGGCGGCAGAGAGGAGAGGGTCTCCCAGAGTCCCACAACATCTATCAGGCCCACAGCCACCAGGGGAACACTCTCCAAGGTGTGGGACACGTTCATGGCACCCCCTCGTGCAACTTCCATCACTGCGGGGCCCGCTATCAGCAGGAGGGACAAGTATCGGCGGATGTTGCGGGAGTACCCTGGCAGACCGTACCCCTGTCCCCCCGATCCCCTCGGCGTCCTACACTTACTGGGTCTCCAAGTTGGACACGTGGCTGGAACTGTCCCTGTACGCCTTGGAGGTGCTTTGCCTGCCCTGCGCAGCGTGCTATCAGAAAGGGTGTTCAGCGCAGCCGGGGGCATTATAACGATAAGCGCAGCCGCTGTCAACCGACAGTGCCGACAGGCTGACGCTAATCAAAATGAACAGCAAAGTGGATTGACCCGACTTTGCTTCTCCAACAGTGGAAAGCAGCCAAAAGTGAAGTGCCATCTGTATGAAGTGCATTTCCTCCTCCACGACTCCTCCTCCTCCTCCCTTAACCGCCTTTAGAATTGCTGCGTAAAATAAAAAAATATATATAGTTATGGCTCACCTCTTGGGCCTACAAACAATTTTTAAGAGGTCTCACCTCTTGGGCTACAAACAATTTTAAGAGGTCTCACCTCTTTAGCTCCACATAATTTTTAAGAGGTCTCACCTCTTGGGCCTACAAAACATTTTCTCATGCTCACCTCTTGGGCCTACAAACATTTTTAAGAGCGTCTCACCTCTTGGGCCTCCACATAATTTTTAAAAGAGGTTCTCACCTCTTGGGGCCTACAAACAATTTTTCTTCATGGCTCAACCTCTTGGGCCTACAAACAATTTTTAAGAGTCTCACCTCTTGGCCTACAAACAATTTTTAAGAGTCTCACCTCTTGGCCTACAAACAATTTTTATTATGGCTCACCTCTTGGCCTTAATACAATTTTTAAGAGGTCTCACCTCTTGGCCTACAAACAATTTTAAGAGGTCTCACCTCTTGGGCCTACAAACAATTTTTAAGAGAGTCTCACCTCTTGGGCCTACAAACAATTTTTATTATGGCTCACCTCTTGGGCCTTAATACAATTGTTAAGAGTCTCACCTCTTGGGCCTACAAACAATTTTTAAGAGGTCTCACCTCTTTGGCCTCCACATAATTTTTAAGAGGTCTCACCTCTTGGGCCTACAAACAATTTTTCTCATGGCTCACCTCTGGGCCTACAAACAATTTTAAGAGGTCTCACCTCTTGGGCCTACAAACAATTTTTATTATGGCTCACCTCTTGGGCCTTAATACAATTTTTAAGAGGTCTCACCTCTTTGGGCCTCCACTTAATTTTTTCGAGGGCTCACCTCTTGGGCCTCCATATAATTTTTTCGAGGGCTCACCTCAAGCTAACTTTGCGCACTCATTAAAATATTTTCACAACAAGGACCTAAGAGCCCTCGATGGGAGAGCTTTGTGTGGGGGCCTGTTATAGGGAAGAGATGCGGCCCTGCGGGCTCTAGCCTGCCTTCTCCATGAGCCTCTGGCCAGCCCACGGCCTCTTCCTGCCTTTTGCGGTCCTACGCATCCCTCAACATCCCCACTGCTTTACCTGCTAGACATGACACTGGGCCAGGTCGGGTCACTGACTTCGTCATACTCAACCACCTCCTCTTACACTGCCTCACTTTGCTCCAACAGCCTCCCTTGCTGGCAACTGTGTCTCATCATCGTCCCTAATCATTTTACACTTTAGTGCCCGTTCCACACCACCATCAGCTAGAGATGGAGCTTGCTCCAGTGTTTGGGCATCAGAACAAACAAAATCCTCAGATAGCTCCTGCGATTCTTGCATGGGTGGGAACACTGGGTTGATAACATTGGGCAGGGTGGGAGGAAGGAGGGTCAGAGTGAGGTCCCTGCAGTTTCTGCAGGCTATCGACGAGACTGGACTTTGTGGACTTGACTGGGTGGTGGACAGATTTAAACAGAATCTAGAAGGAGAAGGAGGGGTTTGCCGAGCTGTCTGTAAGGGTTGCGGAAATCCAGACAGAACCAAGGCCCAAAACTTGGGTGGGGGTAGCAGGTTTGCCCGTCCCCGCCTCCACAACATTCACCCAGTGTGCCGTCAGGGAGATGTAGCATCCCCGGCCTCAAACCAAAGTGTTGGTGGTCAAATGGCCTTTTGCAGTAACCGTGTTACTCGGGCGTGGATGATGTTTTGGGACATGTGCCTGGGCAAGGCAGGGATGGCACAGAGGGAAAAATAGTGATGGCTTGATTGCTTTCCCCCTTGCCTATGCCATCTGTGGTTGTCATAGGCAATTTTGATTGATTGATTGATTGATTTTAAGGGGTGCAGAATTTTATCTTCTTTTTTGTCTAGTTTGGCTTGGGGTCCATGGCAATGTAGAGGAAAGAAGGTTTCCTTGTATGGTCTCACTTTACAGAGAGGTTACATTGTCTTTGGAGTGTATTGTTGAGAGGCTGTGATAGTGGCGTAATAGTGCGACTTGGGAGCGTTATATGCACCCAGACATGCTTCCCCTGCTGTCCCAGTTGCATTCCAGCAGTGTTGGCATCCTTTTCTGAGGTTTCAGGGTGGACTTGGTGACCTCCAAGTGGTCGAATTGAGATTTCCAAGTGGCAAGCATTTTTTTCCCATAGACTTTAATGGGATTCGATATTCGGTCGAATAGCCGAATATCGCGGTCTATTCGAATCGAATTTCGAACTTTCGAATATTTCACTACTCGCTCATCTCTAATCACAACTAATATAACTAATTGTAGAATAGCAATAATTGTCTGAGTAGTGGTTCACATCAGAGGTGACATATGTAGTGTAGACATGAAAGGGCGGTCATGGACTAAATTACTAACTGAAATTTGATTTTGGCCCCAGGATGCTACATAACTTGGGCAATTGTGTCTACCTGTTTACCTCTCCTTGGCTCTTGAGCAGTATGGGTCTGAGCTTCATTCATTGGAATTTCATGTGCTGGAGACTTTCAAAGCATGTATAGCAGTCCTTAGGACAATTAATACACTACGTTTTGTTTTTACATTTTTATGAGCTGTTTGCAGGGATCCTGTAGTAATGGCACCTGTTTGACCTTGTTTTCACGTGCTGAAGGCCCAAGGAAGACCTCCGGGAATTCATACGAACAAGACACAGGCAGAACACACCAGGGACCAAGAGAGTACTTTATTACCATGTAATAAAGGGACATGACAGTAAAGCAGGTAAGCAAAGGTGGTAGCACTACCACAGAACCAAGTGCATCGGAAGACCAGAGCAAAACCCAGAGGGCAGAGAGCCAGTGAGCCACGTTCTTCACCGAGCCCCTGGTGATGGGGTTGAAATGGGCTGAGGGCTCACTGCTTGCACCGCCAGGAAGGTCCCCGTACACTAAGCACCTACCTGTGGAGAACCAAGCTGGTACAAGCACCAATGGAACAGACAATAGAACCACAAACAACAGAACTGGAACCCAAGCAAATACAGGACATGGAGCAGACAACAAGACAAACGGGAACCAGAACAGAAGCACATGCATGGACCCCAAACAGAATGGAAGCATGGGGGTCTCAGGCAGGGCTGCACAGAGGTCCTCCCTCCGGAGAACCCAGGAGCCCTCTCACGAGGGCAGGACAAACACCAGAACAGAAGCAGAAGGGCACTGCAGGACAGACAAGGATCAGACTAGAACAGAAGCAGTAGGCACTGCCAGACTGGACATAGAACAGACTCAGAAGCAGATAAGCACTGCCAAGCTAACAGACACAGTTAGAGCACTGCTAGGCTAGACATGGAACAGAGTGGATCCAGGCAGAGAACAGATACAGGAGAACAGGCATGGTCAAGGATAACAACATAGAAAAGGTACAAAAGATCCGACAAGGATATAACAACAAAACAATGCATTACCAGGTGACACCACAAACAAAGCTAGATGACAAACTCCCTGGGTCAGCAGCAGGGGGTTACACCCAGGAAGGCACCAGAGACTGACAGAACCTCCTGGGTGATCATCAAGGTGCTACACCGAGGAAAACATCAGATAAACTGAACACAAGCCCCACAGCTCACAGGTAGAAATAGCCATATGGCGAAGACACCTGATAAGCCAAACTTAGGAACAGACCAGTGGAAGTTAACCCCAACAGAACTAAGAGTAACAAGTACTGGACGTTGCCTCAGAGCACAAACAACCAGTAACAGACAGAATGCATCCACACTCAGACCCTGTAGACAAACGAGGCCACAACCAGCACACATGCATGGGAACTCCCAGAGCTAGTACACAAAGTGCATGCATCCAGCCAGCACGGCAACAGTGACAGGAACTGCACAGAGATACAGACAAGAGGAGAACACATATTCATGGGCAAGGTACACGCTAGAAACCGCAGCCAGAACGCAGTACAAAGTAACCAGCATACACAGGGTACGGCCTGCAGCCAATATGCAAAAGAGCAAGCAGCCAGCCTACATGGCCAAAACTGTCACGGTGAACAACACAGTGACACTTGTTATCTGTATAAAAGACACCTGTCCACAACCTCAAACAGTCACACTCCAAACTCCACTATGGTGAAGACCAAAGAGATGTCGAAGGACACCAGAAACAAAATTGTAGACCTGCACCAGGCTGGGAAGACTGAATCTGCAATACTGTAGGCAAGCAGCTTGGTGTGAAGAAATCAACTGTGGGAGCAATAATTAGAAAATGGAAGACATATACAAAACCACTGATAATCTCCCTCAATCAGGGGCTCCACGCAAAATCTCACCCCGTGGGGTCAAAATGATCACAAGAACTGTGAGCAAAAATCCCAGAACCACACGGGGGGACCTAGTGAATGACCTGCAGAAAGCTGGGACCAATGTAACAAAGGCTACCGTCAGTAACACACTACACCGCCAGGAACTCAGATCCTGCAGTGCCAGACGTGTCCCTCTGCTTAAGCCAGTACATATCCCGGCCCGTCTGAAGTTTGCTAGAGAGCATTTGGATGTTCCAGAAGAGTATTGGGAGAATGTCCTATGGTCAGATGAAACCAAAGTAGAACTGTTTGGTAGAAACACAACTCGTCGTGTTTGGAGGAGAGTGAATGCTGAGTTGCATCCAAAGAACACTAAAAAATAATATAAATAATAATCGAGAGAGAGAGAGAGAGAGAGAGACTGGAGAGACTTTATGAATATTAATAAAGACAATATTACACACTGAGGTTACAGGACATAGGAATCACACAATATATTCAAATGACAGATAATATACAGTACAGGATCGGCCATATATCGATCACAGGGACAAATGACATATTCCTATATCACACAACAGATGATTGCTACCAGAACGGTTGACCATTAATCACAATTTTAAACAATTTCTTTAAAAAAAAATTTGTAACTGGGCAGAAGTACTGAAACACTTGTCTGTGGTAAATCGGAATTTGGTAATAAAAATTACAAAAGTTGTTTTTAATAAGAGCTACAATTGGACATAGTCTGAGGTCAAACTGCTTGCTGTTAGAAATGTTGAAAATACACTTATAAATGGTAAGAAATTTGCAACAGTTTTATTTTTGGGTAATGAACACAGGCACAATTAAACGTCCACGCTACCAACACACACCATACATTGGTATTAATACTTTAAAACGCAATGAACTGAGCACTAATTATTTGAAAAGAAAAAGTCACAACTGTGCAGTGTTGATGGTGCTGGGAATATGCCTATGAAACACGTATCTTACACTTAGAATCTTTATAATATGTTATTGGAGATTAAAATAAAGGCTGGCTCAGTAAAATATACAATAAAAAAGAGTATGGTGGTGTTAAATAATCATTGTGCAAAATTTATTTTTGTGCAGGCAGTGCAAGACATTAGTATATCTGCAGTCAGTCCTAGTACACTAATTGTCCCTATGCTCTCCCTACTAATAAGAACTTTCTACCTATTAATTCAGTCTAACTAACTAAATATATCACTACATTGTCCCTGTAAGACCCTAGGATGGCCGGCTTGTGTTTTGAGGCTGCATCCACAGTATCAGGGGAATCCACAATACAAGCAGACCAGGCCCTGCCATTTCTTCTGTGCTTTTGGCTGTACATTGCATCTGCTCTTTAGTACCACTAGGGTCACCACCCTTCTCTTCTGATGTTTTCTCCTCCTCTGCACCCAAATGAACCCTCCCCAACACCTTTATGATCTATGAAGGTGGGCTCCTTGGCCCCCTTCCCAACTACCTGCTCTGTATTTGTTTTTGTTTTTTTTAGAAAGTACTTTTTATTTTTAAAATTTTCAATTTCCATTATATAAACAAATACTTACTACCCTCCCCCCCTCCCCTCCCCTGTCCTGATGAAAAAAAAAAATATACAGCACAATTTACTCTATATAATATTTAACACCTTCTTCCCATTCCCTGAGGTGGGGAATCTCATTGCCCATCCATTTTTTTACAATCATGTATCTCCCCATAAATAACAATTCACTTAGTTTTCTCTTCTCTTCTCCACCTGCTCTGTATTTGTAGTACCCCAGAGTGGACACTACCATTCCCAGTCCCTGCTACTGTCTCTAATGCTCCAACCAATAATGTCATCTGTGTATTTATTCCAGGTCCTTTGATATTGTGCCTTTATTAAATTGCTATGTAACTCGCGAGAGGTAGGGGTAAGTAGAAGACCTCCATGCAGACACTGAACTTTGATATATAATTTCTCCCTTTTTTCTTCTACTCCACATATATATACTTTTTTAGTGGGTTGTACTGGTTACAGCACTGTCTGTTTGTATGTATTATATTCCCTAGGGGCTCCTTGTTGGAACCAAGTTCTTTTGGAACCTAGGTTACTTACTATTCCGGTTGTTTACTTTATTTTATTACATATCCATTTTTGCGTGTGAGTGAGTCACTTACTGATTGGGTTATTTTTAACCTGTTTTCCTTCTCTCTTGCAACCATGTGGATTCCTGTGATTTTTATGTGATGTTTTAACAAGCTTATTAAAGAATATTTATATTTTATTATCATTGTTTTTGGTGTAGTTGCTTTGATATGGGTTATAAAATATTGACTGTAGGTTTGGATTTATCTGGTGTGTGACCATGAAAAGGTCTGGTTTAATATGGATATACTATTTGGAACAAATCAACTTGGGCGAATCGTTCAAATCAAATTTTTCAAAACTTTACCCATCTCTATTTGTGATGTAAGGGGAGACGGTCGCCACCGTGGCCAGTGATTGGTTGCAGGCAATGTCAAACCAAATGTTTACAGCTAGGGAGCCCAGAATAGCATTGCCGACCAGGAGGAGTAGGGAGCCAGCACCATGAAGTAGGTAAGTAAGCTTCCCTTTTGCAATTCCAGCCAAGTGGGAAATTTGCCCCCCAAAAATGCCATTCTTGCTCAATAATTTTAAGTCATCTTCATGTTTAAGTGATACTTCGGTAAAAAAAACAAAAAAAAAACACCTGATTCTGCTGTGTAATATAAAAATGCATCATCTCTCCATATACTTAAATATATTAATAGTGGTTGACTATTCCACTGATTCAAAGCTGTAACAATGAAGGACCACCTTGCCCCAGGGTTAATTGGGGAGGGGAGAGTGATAGTTGGAGGAGTCCAGATTTGGTAAAGGTTCAACAACTTTACTTGAATAAACTTGCATCCAGACAATAAGTGATCTTTCTCTTGGCTCCAGCTTTCTCTCTTGGGGTAAACTGGCAGGCAAACTTGGATACCTTGCTTTTTCATTCTCTGCTGTGCTAGACTCTGGTTTTGATCAGGTTAGATGGACTTTATGACGGCTCTGTTACCTTTTGGATGAGGTACCTTTGGCTGTTGGCCCCCTGTGATACTCTGTCTCTTAAACTGTAAGGAGTCAAGATACTCCTTATGGCCTTTCAACTCAAAATTTCACTCTTGACTAACAATAGCTTCATACAACCCCTCCCTTGGTAGGAAGCATGACTAGCCCACTTCTGCACAAAAGGGGGGAGAATGGAATAGTAAGTTCTATTCTTTCCAAAGGTACTCTGACAGATACACTGTCACCTGGTAGACAACCAGGCATATTACATGTAATAAAATACATAAGTTATATAGCAATTTTATTAAAGCAAAATATCAAAGAACCTGGAATAAATACACAGATGGCATTATTGGTTAACCTATAAGAGAGAGTAACAGAGACTGGGACTGGTAGTGTCCACTCTGGAGTACTACAAATACAGAGCAGGTAGCTGGGAAGGGGGCCAAGGAGCCCACCTTCATAGCTCATAGTTTCATAAAAGTGTTAGGGAGGGTGAATATGGGTGCTGAGGAGGAGAAAACATCAGAAGAGAAGGGTGGTGACTAGAGATGAGCAAGCACTAAAATGCTCGGGTGCTCGTTATTCGAGTCAAACTTTTCCCGATGCTCGGGTGCTCGTTTCGAATAACAAACCCCATTGAAGTCAATGGGAGACTTGAGCATTTTTTGCAGGGGACCAAGGCTCTGCCTAGGGAAGGCTGGGTGAAAACCTGGAAACCTCAGAAAATGATGGAAACACCACGGAAAAGGACAGGAAACAGCAGGGGCAGCATGCATGGATGCCTCTGAGCCTGCCTAATCCCACCATTACCCCAAATTCTCAGGCAACAGCCTGGTGGTTACCCTCATGGCAATTGTGCTCACCCAGAAAGGCGAGGCACATGCCCATCACATGTTAGGGAAGCACCCAACTAGGTGCAACGAAGGTCCATCACCGCCAATTTTCAGGGACATGGTAATGGTGACCCACTTAAAAATGCTGCCTGACAACCTGGCGGTGAACCCCTGATTGTCTGTCTTTCAATAAGATTGCAGTGTAAAGCATGGTGGTGAGCCTCAGTAATAGGATTGCAGTTTAAAGCATGGTGGTGAGCCTCAGTATGACTTTTTGGATGGAGATTGCATGTGGTCACATACTCCCTGGAACCCCATAGTCACCCCTTCTCTGATGTGCTACCCCAGAACATTCTCTGCCCCAATTCGCAAGACCTTTTGCAGTCTCCGTGTGCTGACAGTGGGGATTTACCAGTGTTGTCTGAGGAGGTGGTGGACAATGGCGAGACACAGGTGTCGGGGGGTGAGGTAGTTGTATGGGAAGCAAGTTACATTGGGGACTCCTTGGGGGGACTTTCTCATGATGAGACAGATTCAACTTTTTTTTTTTAGATCTTTTTTTTTTGTGTGTTTATTTAACTTTTATTTAGCACAAATAACCACAGAGATATTTATTCGTTCTCTTCGCAGCGCAGTCTGGCGTTGGGGTTCGTCACTTTGATGGCGAGCTGTGCCGCTCTCTCCACAATGGTCTTTCGGTTCTTTGAGGAGACGTTGAGGAGATCAGTGAAATTCAGTGAATGACGACGCAGGACCCCAACTTAAAAATTTAGCATCAACCGGTACAGTCGTAAATTATGAGCTTGATCAAGTGTGGCATGTGTTCTCTGTATTCTTCTCAGTTTATTACCGTATATGGAAGCTATCCGGAAAAATTGTTTGGAGAGAGAGAAAGATAGGAAAAAGACGTAAATTGTTTGGAGAGAGGGCCTGTAGGTGGACCTCTGAAAAAATTGTTTGGAGAGAGGGCCTGTAGGTGGACCTCCGGAAAAATTGTTTGGAGAGAGGGCCTGTAGGTGGACCTCTGGAAAAATTGTTTGAAGAGAGGGCCTGTAGGTGGACCTCTGGAAAAATTGTGGTAAAAGAGTGCCAGTTGGACCTCTAAAAAATGGCATTTTTTTGGTCAGCGTTAGGCAAAGACGAGATGGAGGAGGTGGAGGAGTAGGAGGAGGAGGAGGAGTAGAGAAGAGGAATCAGATACATAAGTAATGTTAATCTTTAGCTGCTTTCCCCCGGAGGAGATTTGAATTCCGGTGAAATCCAGGCTTTGTTCATTTTAATAAGCATCAGCCTGTCAGCGCTGTCAGTTGACAGGTGTGTACGCTTATCGGTGATGACGCCACCAGCTGCACTGAATACCCGCTCTGACAGAACGCTAGCTGCAGGGCAGGCCAGCACCTCCAAGGCGTACAGCGCCAGTTCAGGCCACGTGTCCAGCTTTGAAACCCAGTAGTTGTATGGAGCAGAGTGATCGCTACGGACGTTGGTATGGTCAGCTAGGTACTCCCTCACCATCTTTCTGTACAGCTCCCCCCTACTCTGCCTAGACTGGGGACAGGTGACAGTGTCTTGCTGGGGTGACATAAAACTGGCAAAGGCCTTGGAGAGCGTTCCCCTGCCAGTGCTGGACAAGCTGCCTGCTCGCCTCCTCTCCCCCGCTACTTGGCCCACAGAACCATGCCCTCTGCCGCTAGCTAACTGACACCCTGCTGACGGTGGCTATTTTGACTGCGACCCAGACAAATGTCGCACAGAGATTTTTGGGATCAAGCTATATACGTGGAAGCAAAAGACCTGGTTGTATTAAGTGACGTACAGAAAGTGTCACCTGGACAGAAAATACGGATTGTAGTGAGTATACTGAACTGTGTGAACTGTGACACACAGAATGGTTCCATGCAGCTGTGTGAAATGGATTTGTATCACTGAGCTAAAACAACAAAAAAACTATTTTTTTTTTAGTTTTGTTTTTTTTGGAACGTGACGTGCAGAAACTATCGTAGAGCTAACTCACACCCTGCTGACGGTGGCTGTTTGGACTGCGACCCAGACAAATGTCGCACAGAGATTTATGGGATCAAGCTATATACGTGAGAGCAAAGGACCTGGTTGTATTAAGTGACGTACAGAAAGTGTCACCTGGACAGAAAATACGCATTGTAGTGAGTGTACTGAACTGTGACACACAGAATGGTTTCACGCAGCTGTGTGAAATGGATGTGTATCACTGAAGAAAAACAACAAAAAAACTATTTTTTTTTTTTTTTTTTTTTTAGTTTTTTTTTTTTTTTTGGAACGTGACGTGCAGAAACTATCGTAGAGCTAACTGACTCCCTGCTGATGGTGGCTATTTTGACTGCGACCCAGACAAATGTCGCACAGAGATTTTTGGGATCAAGCTATATATGTGAAAGGCAGCAAAAGACTTGGTTGTATTAAGTGACGTACAGAAAGTGTCACCTGGACAGAAAATACGGATTGGAGTGAGTGTGCTGAACTGTGACACACAGAATGGTTCCACACTGCTGTGTGAAATGGATTTGTATCACTGAGATATAACAATAAAAAAAAGGGGTTATATATGGCGATAGCTGCACTACTAGTGCCAGCCAGCCAAGCCAGGAGACAAAAATAAAATTTCTTGTAGCCCTTAGAAGGGCTGTTGGGTTCTTTGTGGGTGATTCCTGCCTAACAGAGAACTAAATTCAGGCCCTAACACTCTCCCTGAAACGCAGCAGCTCTATCCCTAACGACATACAGACGGCATCTGAGCCGAGCACCGCGGCCAGTCATTAGTATATTCCAGGGTCACCTGATCAGGCCAGCAACCCCTGCTATCGACATGTAAGGGCCCCACGTGATGCTGGGTATACCGCAGAGTCTCCTGGCTTGTGATTGGCTGAGTTTATAGGCGCCAAAAATGCACGATGCGGAAGTTGCCATTTCCTCGAGCATGGCGAGATACTCGTCCGAGCAGCGAGCACTTACGAGTACCCTAATACTCGAACGAGCACCAAGCTCGGACGAGTATGCTCGCTTATCTCTAGTGGTGACCATAGTCATGGCCGGCGTTAGGGGGGGGCAAACAGGGCAATTGCCCAGGGCCCCCTCTCCAAAAGGGGCCCCCTGCTGTCTGAAAGTTCAGTGAGAGACAGTGGTAGCCTTTTTTCCTCCACGGCTCCCTGCCTGGCTCTCTGCTGCAGAGCTCCCCTGCTGTCAACCACCCACAGTATCCCCGTCTCACCGGACCTCCAAGACTGCAGTGTCCCTGTTAGCATCCTGCTGCCACAGACATCGGATGTTCGGTGTGGGCAGGGCTAACATAGCTCCGCCCCCATCCTTTGCATGCACTTTCTCCAGGCTGGAGGCCCAAACCAGACTGGGATGAATGGGCCTTCTGCTGCTGCTGGACTGCTCCCAGGACCCTGTCTAATGAAAGCATCCAGCCTGTTCTCTCTTTGGCTGGTAAGTCCATTCATTAAAAGGCATGCAGCGTCCTGCGCCCCCTCTGTGTGAGCGTCCTGCGCCCCCTCTGTGTGAGCGCCCTGCGCCCCCTCTGTGTGAGCGCCCTGCGCCCCCCTCTGTGTGAGCGTCCTGCGCACCCTCTGTGTGAGCGTCCTGCGCCCCCCTCTGTGTGAGCGTCCTGCGCCCCCTCTGTGTGAGCGTCCTGCGCCCCCTCTGTGTGAGCGTCCTGCGCCCCCCTCTGTGTGAGCGTCCTGCGCCCCCCTCTGTGTGAGCGTCCTGCGCCCCCCTCTGTGTGAGCGTCCTGCGCCCCCTCTGTGTGAGCGTCCTGCGCCCCCTCTGTGTGAGCGTCCTGCGCCCCCTCTGTGTGAGCGTCCTGCGCCCCCCTCTGTGTGAGCGTCCTGCGCCCCCCTCTGTGTGAGCGTCCTGCGCCCCCTCTGTGTGAGCGTCCTGCGCCCCCTCTGTGTGAGCGTCCTGCGCCCCCTCTGTGTGAGCGTCCTGCGCCCCCCTCTGTGTGAGCGTCCTGCGCCCCCCTCTGTGTGAGCGTCCTGCGCCCCCCCTCTGTGTGAGCGTCCTGCGCCCCCCTCTGTGTGAGTGTCCTGCGCCCCCCTCTGTGTGAGCGTCCTGCGCCCCCCTCTGTGTGAGCATCCTGCGCCCCCCTCTGTGTGAGCATCCTGCGCCCCCCTCTGTGTGAGCGTCCTGCGCCCCCTCTGTGGGAGCTTCCTGCGCCCCCTCTGTGGGAGCGTCCTGCGCCCCCTTTGTGTGAGTGTCCTGCGCCCCCCTCTGTGCGCTCCATGTGCCCCCTTCTGTGTGAGCGTCCTGCGCCCCCTCTGTGTGAGCGTCCTGTGCCCCCTTCTGTGTGAGCGTCCTGCGCCCCCTCTGTGCACTCCATGTGCCCCCTTCTGTGTGAGCGTCCTGCGCCCCATCTGTGCGCTCCCTGTGCCCCCTTCTGTGTGAGCGTCCTGCGCCCCCTCTGTGCCCCCTTCTGTGTGAGCGTCCTGCTGTGCGCTCCCTGTGCCTCTGTGCTCCCAGTGTGTGCCCCCTCTGTGAGCGGTGTCTGAGCTCCCTGTAACTCCAGTATGAGCTAGGTCTGCAGCACTTTTAGGACACCACCAAACAGCGTGCTTGTGACGTGGCCGTGCTTCGTTCAGTTACCGCAAGCTGTCTGGGCCATAGAGGGCTCTAGTTAAACTATTGAAGACAGCATTGTTTAGGTGGTCTGCAGTGTTAATGGGGGGGGTATAGATTAAGAACCTGAGGTCCAAATTAGCAGTGTCTTTTTTTCAGTGCTTTGGGGGGGGGGCAGACCAGGGCATCTGTAAAGCTATGTCACACATTGTGGCCGTATCACAGCGACATCCGCAATAACAGCATCATCCATAGATCCCCAGAACAATGTTTAACAGTGTCATCCACAGATCCTCCATAACTGTGTCATCCACAGATCCTCATAACAGTGTCATCCACAGATCCCCCATAACAGTGTCATCCACAGATCCCCCATAACAGTGTCACCCACAGATCCCCCATAACGGTGTCATCCACAGATCCCCCATAACAGTGTCATCGACAGATCCTCCATAACAGTGTCATCCACAGATCCCCCATAACAGTGTCATCCACAGATCCCCATAACAGTCTCCTCCACAGATCCCCCCATAACCGTGTCATCCACAGATCCCCATAACAGTGTCATCCACAGATCCTCATAACAGTGTCATCCACAGATCCCCCATAACAGTGTCATCCACAGATCTCCCATAACAGTGTCATCCACAGATCCCCCATAACAGTGTCATCCGCAGATCCTCCATAACAGTGTCATCCACAGATCCCCCATAACAGTGTGTCATCCACAGATCCCCCATAACAGTGTCATCCACAGATCCCCCATAACAGTGTCCTCCACAGATCCCCCATAACAGTGTCCTCCACAGATCCCCCATAACAGTGTCCTCCACAGATCCCCCATAACAGTGTCCTCCACAGATCCCCCATAACAGTGTGTCATCCACAGATCCCCCATAACAGTGTGTCATCCACAGATCCCCCATAACAGTGTCATCCACAGATCCCCATAACAGTGTCATCCACAGATCCCCCGTAACAGTGTCAACCACAGATCCCTCGTAACAGTGTCATCCACAGATCCCCCATAACAGTGTCATCCACAGATCCCCCATAACAGTGTCCTCCACAGATCCCCCATAACAGTGTCATCCACAGATCCCCCATAACAGTGTGTCATCCACAGATCCCCCATTACAGTGTCATCCACAGATCCCCCATAACAGTGTGTCATCCACAGATCCCCCATTACAGTGTCATCCACAGATCCCCCATAACAGTGTGTCATCCACAGATCCCCCATAACAGTGTCATCCACAGATCCCCCATAACAGTGTCAACCACAGATCCCCCATAACAGTGTCATCCACAGATCCCCCATAACAGTGTCATCCACAGATCCCCCATAACAGTGTCATCCACAGATCCCCCATAACAGTGTCATCCACAGATCCCCCATAACAGTGTCATCCACAGATCCCCCATAACAGTGTCATCCACAGATCCCCCATAACAGTGTCATCCACAGATCCCCCATAACACTGTGTCTAAAAAAAACTGACACAGATTCTGCATTAGGTTTTTTAAGCACAGAAAATACTGTGAACATACCCAAAGAGGCTGCAGGATCAGCAGCTTACAGTAAAAAGGCTAAAGAGCTATAATGTGGCAGTCTACAATCAGCTGCTGTGGTTGCAACCGCTGTCTGTGCCTACAAAGTCCTGTCAGATTTCTGGTCCAATATTTCATGATTTGGGGCCCCACTTTCAATTTTGCCCAGGGCCACACTTTGTCTAAAACCGGCCCTGACCATAGTAGTTCTAAAATGCAGATGCAATGTACAACCAAAAACTCCACAAGAAATGGGAGGGCCAGATCTGCTTGTGTTGTGGTAAGCTCAGGAAATGGTGATTCCACTGATAATGTGGATGCAGGCTCAAAACATTCCAGTCCTACACTAACCTCGGCTGCCTCTAGCTCTGTGCAAGCCACTCCTATGTAGTGTATTTTCTCCACAAGGAGTCTTGATGCTCTCAAAAAGAGAAACAATATACAATATTTTAGTTTGATATCATTTTCTGGCAAGAAGAAGAGATCTGAGAGTTTTGAAAGCTTACCTTATAACATAATTTATTTTAGTTAGTCATTAAAGGGTATGAAGCTACAATATTTCACATTAGCATCAGTATTTTATATAGCATCAAGACTTCTTACTACTAGTTAACATGGTACATGTGCTTGCATTTTTTTCTCCACAATGCAAGCATAGGAAGCCACAGTCATGTACAATATCTGTAGAATTAAAATAAGCCACAAGTCTTCAAACACAAAAAGACAGTAGGTACCAGGGCTTTATTGCAGCACAAAAGGTGACACCACTGGATCCTGTTGGAAAATAAAACTGGCTAGAACAAGTCTGTCCTCCTTCTAATGGTCTTTTTTTTGACTACCAGCCCACATCTCCAAGCAATACAATGTTCTTGTCCTCCTTGTCCTTGAATGCTTGGTCATGAGAAATCTATTATTGACCAGCAATTAGCTTATGTGCAAGCTAATCTTCCACCTGGCCTCGTTGCTAGCGGTTCAGTTGTACATACTTCTGCTTCTTTGGCTAAATTTAATTTTTCTGAGGTTGTGGCCCGGGAGTTGTCAGTGTGGTACTTCTCGTCAAGTATCCAAACGTTCTGCCGCTGCTGTGTCAAATTTAACTTTTGTCGGTCTGGATTCTGGCACGGATGGTGTGGCTGGAATCTTAGAGTGTTTATGTCATAGGGGCATAAGGGGATTTTCAATCCTTAAAGGGGTTTTGCAGGTTTTAATATCTGATGATCTATCCTCTGGATAGATCATCAGTATCTGATCGGCAGCGGCCCGACACCCGGGGCCCCCGCCGATCAGCTGTTTGAGAAGGCCGCGGCGCTACAGGAGCGCCGCAGCCTTCTCAGTGTTTACCAGCAGGCCAGTGACGTCACGACTAGTATCACTGGCCTGGGCGGGGCTAAGCTCTGTTCACATGAATGGAGCTTAGCCCCGCCCAGGCCAGTGATACTAGTCATGACGTCACTGGCCTGCGGGTAAACACTGAGAAGGCCGCGGCACTCCTGTAGCGCCGCTGCCTTCTCAAACAGCTGATCGGCGGGGGCCCCGGGTGTCGGGCCGCCGCCGATCAGATACTGATGATCTATCCAGAGGATAGATCATCAGATATTAAAACCTGCAGAACCCCTTTAAGGTATAAATTTTGGATGTTTGGTCTCAAAACAAGCCATCATTTTTTTTATCCATCTATGTTTAAACACCATCTTCCACCAATAAGGGGCATTTTTTGGAAGATTTGAAATAAGAAAAAGCATAGCACATGCAACACTACAATGTGTTTAAAATGTGCTGTTTGTTAACACCTTTAAATATGCTATGTACACTACTCACAAAAAGTTAGGGATATTTGGCTTGTGAGTGAAATTTCAGGATGAACCTAAAATGCCCTCTAACCTTTGTAGCTGAACTTAATGTGACCTTCTCTAAGCTTTTGAATGCACATGTCCAACTGTTCAGTGTTTCAGTACGTTTTGCACAACTTGCTATTCTCCAACAAGGAGCTTAATAGCAAAATTCACAGGTGTTTGATCCCTGACTTGCCCAATACATTTCCTGGTTCAATTAGAATTAGTATTAAACAGTCCTCCTCATCATGCTGTTCACATTTTGACATCATGAGACCAAGACGACACCTAACAATTGATCAATAGTACCTCGCCATTGCGAGGCTTCAAGCAGGATGTTCTCAGACAGAAGTGGCCACCAAGCTTATAGTGTCACAGAGTGTCCTCAGCAGGTTGTATTAGAGATACAGAGAGACTGGAATCCATAGAAGTGGACGTCCTTTGTCGATATCCCACATTGATGACCGCTTCATTGTAAACAATGTCCTGGAGAACCAGATGATGAATGTCACACAACTCCATGCACATTCATGTCAGACCATTTGAAACCGTTTACATCAGTGTGGTCTGCGTGACAGATGACCTGCAAGGGTACCTGACCACACCACAGGCATCATTGTCTTACATGGGCAGGGGACCATCTACAATGAACGATGGACCAGTGGGCCTCAGTGCTGTTCACTGATGAAGGTCAATTCATGCTGAGCAGGGATAACTGCCAGTGATGGAGACATCAAGGAGAGCGCTATGCATCAGCCACTGCTGTCACCAGATGAGCCTTAGGTGGTGGTGGTAGTGATACAGTGTGGGCAGGTGTGTCTAGTCAATACAGAACTGCCCAACAATGACAAGCCCATACTATTAGAATAACATCATTAATCCAGTCATTGTGCCTCTGCATGAACAACACAGGCCTAATTTCATCTTCGTGGATGACAAAGCACCAGCTCATTGAGTTTGCATCATTATGGAAGGGCTTCTGGAGACTGGGGGATCTCAAATGGAGTGGCCGGCACTTTCTCCAGACCTGTATCCCATTGAAAACCTATAGGATCAGCTGAGTCACAGTGTAGAGGTTCACAACTCTGTACCCCAGAACCTCAATGACCTGAGGGCCGCCCTTCAAGAAGAGTGGGATGCCATGCCTCAGCAGACAATAAGTCAACTTGTCAACAGCAGGAGATGTCGTTGTCAAGCTGGAATTGATGATCAATACGACAGGACAAGTTATGGAGACACTGACATTTTGTGGCTGTATACCCAGCACTGGGTTTGGCTTTTGATTCAATACATTGTTTGAGAAGAGGATATCACCATTGCTGCTTCTACTTAAATACCCTACTTTCATGATATAACATCACTGGAGCGGGAACTTTTTCATAAATTTCACCTGAAAGCCAAATATCCCTAACTTTTAGTGTATATTATAATTTTTTATTCTTCTGAGCAATTGTGCTTAAACTATTTATCTGGTTTACACATTTTAAAGAGGACCTCTCCCCCCTCCTGACATGCCTGGTTTAAAAGCTTCATGCATTCCCCATTTAATAACAATTCTGGAGCCTCTATTCTTTTGGCTCTATGTTGTGCTATTCTTTTATTATTTTTACTAAAATTTTGAATGAATTACTAGCAGTCTGCAGTAAGGGTACAAAGGGGCGGTAACCAGTTGGGGGGTGTACCTGCAGTCTGAAAATGGTGGCAACTATTTTATAGAGTGAGTCTGTGCAGGGACACACCTCCAACTGGTTACTTCCCCTCTGCACCCTTACTGCAGACTGCTAGTAATTCATTCATAACTTCTAATATAAATAATAAAGGAACAGCACAACATAGAGACATAAAAATAGATGTTCCAGAATTATTACATGGGAAATGACGCCATTATAACAGGCATATCAGTTAATGGTCCTCTTTAATTCAATTTAAAGAAAATGTGTCACCGATTTTTTTTTTCTGCCAGTTAAAGCCAGATAGCAACACACATCATTTGTTTCTAATCTGTTTTATTTTCTGATTATAAATTGTTTTGTACTATTTAAAAAGTTGTAGTTCCAAAAAGTTGTAAAGGGTACTAGAAGGAACTCAAAAACACTCAAAACAAACTAAAACCAAACAGAAGAGCTGATGCAGTGGTCTGCCACTCACAGAGCACCATGCCACCCAGAGAGTGAGGAAAGCTGTGCTATAAATGGTTGTAGAATAACAATAATTGAGCAGAGTTTCACATCAGAGATGTCATACATGAACAAGGCAAACATGAGAGTGTGGTCACAGTCACATGATTACTAGAGATGAGCGAGCATACTCGTCCGAGCTTGGTGCTCGTTCGAGTATTAGGGTACTCGTAAGTGCTCGCTGCTCGGACAAGTATCTCGCCATGCTCGAGGAAATGGCAACTTCCGCATTGTGCATATTTGGCGCCTATAAACTCAGCCAATCACAAGCCAGGAGACTCTGCGGTACACCCAGCATCACGTGGGGCCCTTACATGTCGATAGCAGGGGTTGGCTGGCCTGATCAGGTGACCCTGGAATATACTAGTGACTGGCCGCGGTGCTCGGCTCAGATGTTGTCTGGATGTCGTTAGGGATAGAGCTGCTGCGTTTCAGGGAGAGTGTTAGGGCCTGGATTTAGTTCTTTGTTAGGCAGGAGTGATCTCATAAGAACCCAACAGCCCTTCTAAGGGCTATAAGAAATTTTTTTTTTGTCTCCTGGCTTGGCTGGCTGGCTGGCACTAGTAGTGCAGCAATCACCATATATAACCCTTTTTATTTTTATTGTTATATCTCAGTGATACAAATCCATTTCAAACAGGAGTGTGGAACCATTCTGTGTGTCACAGTTCAGCTGTCCACTCACTACAATCCGTATTTTCTGTCCAGGTGACACATTCTGTACGTCACTTAATTAAACAAGGTCTTTTGCTCTCACTCATACAGCTAGATTACAAAAATCTCTGTGCGACATTTGTCTGGGTTGCAACTAAGCAGACCAAGTCTGCCTAATCTAATAGTTTCCGTGTAATTGCTCCATACTGCACGGTACGTAATAACATACGTAATTTTGATCTAACTTATCCACCTATATATTTAATTGTTCAGACTGAACAAGTTTGTGGGTTTCAGTACAGCAGGCCCATTTATTTTATTTTTTTTTATATAATACACTTATATACAGAAAATGTTGAACGCCAGGGCTAAGGGTCGAGGACGAGGGCGTGGGCGTGGGCATTCAATTACTGCAGGGGGCAGAGGCCGTGGTCCTGGGCAGGGTGAGAAAGTACCTGCTGATGAGGGAGCAGGGGAATGCCGCAGAGCTACACTCCATAGCTTGTCTCAACTTACAGGGACACGTGGTACAGTCCACCCACGTTACCCAAGGGAGCACTCCTCTGGCTCCTCCACCTCAACCTCCTTCCCCTCAGTCTGCCCCTCCCAGGAAAATTTGGAATGCGATCTGGCATACTCTGAAGAACTGTTTTCTGGACCCTTCCCAGAGTCACAAACCACTTCTCAGGTTGCTGCTGACCTCTTTCCCGATGCCCAAGTTTTCCAACTGTCGCAGTCTGTGGGTGATGATGATGATGATGACAATGTTGACTTAGTGGAAGAAGTTTGTAAAGAGGCGTCGGATAATGAGAAGACACGGTTGTCAGACAGTGGTGAAGTTGTTGTCAGGGAAGGAAGTCCGAGGTGGGAGCAGACTGAGGAATCGGAGGATGACGAGGTGACTGACCCAAGCTGGGTTGATAAGCCGAGTGAAGACAGTGCTTCTGAGGAGGAGGCGAGTGCTGCACCAGAACAGGTTGGAAGAGGCAGTGATGTGGCCAGAGGGAGAAGCAGGACCAGAGCTGGTGCATCAGCAGCAACTGTTTCACCTAGTGAAGCTCCCGTGGCGAGGCCTAGATGTTCACAAGTCTGGAGGTTCTTTAAAGAAAGTGAGGATGACCGACGGACTGTGGTGTACAACCTGTGCCACACCAGGATCAGCAGGGGTGCCACCACTACTAGCCTAACCACCACCAGCATACGCAGGCATATGAGTGCTAAACACCCCACTCAGTGGAACCAAGGCTGTTCACCACCTCCTGCGGGTCCCACCACTGTTCCTTCCCCTGTGTCACTCGCTGCCTCTGCTAGTTAACCCCCTTCCCAAGACCCCGGCACGAGCGCCTCCCGCCAGAAAACCACACCTTCACCTCCACGATCCTCCACAGTGTCCACCAATGTGTCCCAGCGCAGCGTTCAGCTGTCTTTACAGCAGATGCTGGAGTGCAAGAGGAAATACAGTTTCACCCACCCACATGCCCAAGCCCTCAACGTTCACATTTCCAAATTGCTGAGCCTGGAGATGCTGCCCTATAGGCTGGTAGAGACCGAGGCCTTTCGCAATCTCATAAGCGGTGGCTGCCCCTCGGTATTCGGTCCCCAGTCGCCACTATTTTTCCCAATGTGCCTTCCCAGCCCTAAACCAGCACGTGTCACAGAACATCATCCGTGCCCTGACCAACGCTGTTTCTGAGAAAGTCCACCTAACCACGGACACGTGGACAAGTGCTGCCGGGCAGGGACACTATATCTCACTGACGGCACATTGGGTTAACTTGGTGGAGGCTGGGACTGAGACTGACCCTGGGGCCGCTCATATACTGCCCACACCGAGGATTGCGGGGCCTACCTCGATCACGGTCTCTCAGACGTACTATGCCTCCTCCTCCGACCCCTCCTCCTCTTCCAACTCCTCTTCCGAATTACCATCCGTGGGCACGGCGCCTTCAGTTGGTAGCTCTAGGCGCAGCAGCAGTGCCGTGGGTAAGCGCCAGCAGGCGGTGCTCAAACTGCTGAGCTTAGGTGACAAAAGGCACACCGCCCAAGAGCTGTTACATGGCATCACGGCGCAGACCGATGAGTGGCTGGCACCGCTGAACCTCAAGCCAGGCATGGTTGTGTGTGACAACGGGTGTAACCTGGTGGCGGCTCTGCAACTCGGCAGACTGACACATGTGCCATGCCTGGCCCACGTGTTCAATCTAATAGTTCAGCGGTTCCTCAAGACATACCCCAATCTGTCTGATTTGCCCACCAAGGTGCGCCGCATCTGTGCGCATTTCCGCAAGTCGACCACAGATGCTGCCACTCTCAGGGCAGCACAGCGCCGCCTACAACTGCCCGCTCACCGACTGTTGTGCGACGTGCCCACGAGATGGAGTTCCACATTAAACATGTTATCCAGAGTTTACCAGCAGCGCAGAGCGACTGTAGACTGCCAGATGTCATCTTCCACCAGAACTGGTAGTCAGGTCAGTCAGATTCCTCAAATCTACAATGAGGAGTGGACGTGGATGTCTGATATCTGCCAGGTGTTGAGCAACTTTGAGGAGTCAACACAGATTGTCAGTGGCGATGCCGCCATTATCAGCCTCACCATCCCGCTGCTTTGCCTGTTGAAAAACTCACTGCTCAGCATCAAGTCGGATGCTTTGCGCTTGTCACAAGAGACGGTGGAGGAAGATACGTCGCTTGATAGCCAGAGCACCTTCCGGTCTGTTTCTCAGAGCGTATCGGAGGAGGGGGATGAGGATGAGGAAGAAGAGGAGGAGAATGTCGGCCAGACAGAAGAGGGTACCAGTGCTCAGTCCTTCTTAACTCTTGAGCGTGTATGGGCTGAAGAGGAGGAGGAGGAGTAGGAGGAAATGGAGAGTCAGGCCAGTGAGGAGAGGGAATTCTTGCGTGTTGGGACTCTGGCGCACATGGCAGACTTCATGTTAGGCTGCCTATCCCGTGACCCTCATGTTAGAAGCATTTTTTTCAAACACCGATTACTGGGTGCTCACTCTCCTGGACCCAAAGTACAAGCAGAACTTTTCCACTCTCATCCCTGCAGAGGAAAGGAGTATGAGAGTGAATAGATATCAACAGGCCCTGGTGCACAAGCTGAAACAATCCTTCCCATCTGACGCCGCTAGCGGCAGAGGGCATGGTTCTGTGGGCCAAATAGCGGGGGAGAGGAGGCGAGCAGGCAGCTTGTCCAGCACTGGCAGGGGAACGCTCTCCAAGGCCTTTGCCAGTTTTATGTCACCCCAGCAAGACACTGTCACCTGTCCCCAGTCTAGGCAGAGTAGGGGGGAGCTGTACAGAAAGATGGTGAGGGAGTACCTAGCTGACCATACCAACGTCTGTAGCGATCACTCTGCTCCATACAACTACTGGGTTTCAAAGCTGGATACGTGGCCTGAACTGTCGCTGTACGCCTTGGAGGTGCTGGCCTGCCCTGCCGCTAGCGTGCTGTCAGAGCGGGTATTCAGTGCAGCTGGTGGCGTCATCACCGATAAGCGTACACGCCTGTCAACTGACAGCGCTGACAGGCTGACGCTTATTAAAATGAACAAAGCCTGGATTTCACCGGAATTCAAATCTCCTCCGGGGGAAAGCAGCTAAAGATTTAAATAACTTATGTATCCGAATCCTCTTTTCTATTTCTCCTACTCCTCCTCCTCCTTGTCGTCTTTGCCTAACGCTGACCAAAAAAACGCCATTTTTTAGAAGTCCAACTGGCACTCTTTTACGACAATTTTTCAGGAGGGCCCCCTACAGGCCCTCTCTTCAAACAATTTTTCCAGAGGTCAACCTACAGGCCCTCTCTCTAAATAATTTTTCTGGAGGTCCACCTACAGGCCCTCTCTCCAAACAATTTTTCCGGAGGTCCACCTCCAGGCCCTCTCTCCAAACGATTTTTATGGAGGTCCACCTACAGGCCCTCTCTCCAAACAATTTTTCAGAAGTCCACCTACAAGCCCTCTCTCCAAACATTTTTTCGAGAGGTCCACCTACAGGCCCTGTCTCCAAACAATTTTTCCGGAGGTCCACCTACAGGCCCTCTCTCTAAATAATTTTTCTGGAGGTCCACCTACAGGCCCTCTCTCCAAACAATTTTTCCAGAGGTCCACCTACAGGCCCTCTCTCCAAACAATTGTTCCGGAGGTCCACCTACAGGCCCTCTCTCTAAATAATTTTTATGGAGGTCCACCTACAGGCCCTCTCCAAACAATTTTTCCAGAGGTCCACCTACAGGCCCTCTCTCCAAACAATTTTTTCATAGGTCAACCTACAGGCCCTCTCTCCAAACAATTTTTCCGGAATTCCACCTACAGGCCCTCTCTCTAAATAATTTTTATGGAGGTCCACCTACAGGCCCTCTCTCCAAACAATTTTTCCAGAGGTCTACCTACAGGCCCTCTCTCCAAACAATTTTTCCAGAGGTCCACCTACAGGCCCTCTCTCCAAACAATTGTTCCGGAGGTCCACCTACAGGCCCTCTCTCTAAATAATTTTTATGGAGGTCCACCTACAGGCCCTCTCTTCAAACAATTTTTCCAGAGGTCCACCTACAGGCCCTCTCTCCAAACAATTTTTTCATAGGTCAACCTACAGGCCCTTTCTCCAAATAATTTTTTCGGAATTCCACCTACAGGCCCTCTCTCTAAATAATTTTTATGGAGGTCCACCTACAGGCCCTCTCTCCAAACAATTTTTCCAGAGGTCCACCTACAGGCCCTCTCTCCAAACAATTTACGTTTTTTTCCTCTCTTTCTCTCTCTCCAAACTATTTTTCCGGATAGGTGCCAAATACAGTATTAAACTGAGTAGTATACATAGAACACATACCACACTTGATCGAGCTCATAGTTTACAACTGTACCGGTTGATGCTAAATTTTTAAGTTGGGGTCCTGCGTCGTCATTCGAACTCCATCCGGCTGTTGTCACCACCACACACGCTAGCCAAGGGGGCACTCCTCTGGCTCTTCCAGGTCAACCTCCTTCCCCCCAGCCTGCCCCCCACCTACAGGCCCTCTCTCTAAACAATTTACGTCTTTTTCCTCTCTTTCTCTCTCTCCAAACTATTTTTCCAGATAGGTGCCATATACGGTATTAAACTGAGTAGTATACATAGAACACATACCACACTTGATCGAGCTCATAGTTTACAACTGTACCGGTTGATGCTAAATTTTTAAGTTGGGGTCCTGCGTCGTCATTCGAACTCCATCCGGCTGTTGTCACCACCACACACGCTAGCCAAGGGGGCACTCCTCTGGCTCTTCCAGGTCAACCTCCTTCCCCCCAGCCTGCCCCCCACCTACAGGCCCTCTCTCCAAACAATTTACCCGGATAGGGGACATATTAGATATTATACTGATTTTTGTTGGTTCCTCTTTTAATTGGCTCCTGACCTGTGATAGGCAGAGCATGGACACGTCCCCTTAGCTGCAGTAGAAAAGACACTCCCCTTGCCAGAACAAGCTCTTTTTCCTTTTCCGTGTTCGAAAAATCCATGAAATATATGGTCCCAAGATAGGGGACATATACGATTTTAAACTGAGAAGAATCAATACCACACATGCCCCACTAGGATAATTTGGGGTAATGGTGGGATTAGGCAGCCTCAGAGGCATCCATGCATGTTGCCCCTGCTGTTTCCTGTCCATTTCCGTGGTGTTTCCATCATTTTCTGAGGTTCCAAGGTTTTCACCCAGCCTTCCCTAGGCAGAGCCTTGGTCCCCTGCAAAAATGCTCGAGTCTCCCAGTGACTTCAATGGGGTTCGTTATTCGAAACGAGCACCCGAGCATCGGGAAAAGTTTGACTCGAATAACGAGCACCCGAGCATTTTAGTGCTCGCTCATCTCTAATGATTACATAAATTGGCCCATAGTTTGTACCTGTCTAACTTTCCCAGACCAGAAAGGCTTTTGAGCTATATGCAGTTTAGCTTCATTTCTAAGAATTTGGAGGCTTTCAAAGCATTTTCAAGTGTATAACCCATGGAGAGATCCAACAGGGATATTTTAATGATACCAAGTACAAATGAAAATGTATTTTATAAACCTTACAAAGTGAAAAAAGACCATTTCAACGTTATTACAGATTTTCTTCATATTTTAAAAATTTATTTGCTTTGAAGTTTTCATAATCGTTAGCTGCACCAACATCAGGTCCCAGAACATTTTCACGTGCACGGAACTTGGGCTGTAAGATAAAACAAGACACAATCAATGATATCATCTGAGGAGTTTTTAAACTAGGGACTGGGGGGGGGGGATTGATTAACAGGGAAAGATAGATAGAGACCTGGGACAAGGTAATGGAACTGGGGGTGGAATGGAAGGAGAGACTAAAACAGTTCAGAAGAAAAGGTGTAGCATAAAAAGTGTATGTACACTAATGCCAGAAGCCTGACTAATAAAACTGGTGAACTGAAATTAGTGATGTGTGAGGAGGACTATGACATAGTGGGAATAACTGAGACATGGCTGGATGATACCTATGACTGGGCAGTTAACGTACAGGTTTACAGTCTGTTTAGAAAGGATCACCAAAACCGAAGAGGGAGAGGGGTCTGCCTTTATGTAAAGTCCTGTCTAAAGCCCATACTCCGGGAAGATATAAGTGAGGGACATGAAAATGTGAAGTCCACAGAAAATCTACTTCTAAATGAAATGGATGAGGCGTCAAATCATAATGAGGTTGTTATTATGGGGGATTTCAACTACCCAGATATAGACTGGGAAACTGAAACCTGTACATCTCGTAAAGGAAACAGGTTCTTAGCAATAACCAAAGACAATTACCTTTCCCAACTGATTCAGGACCCGACTAGAGGGACGGCCATACTGGACTTAGTATTAACCAATAGACCTGACAGAACAACAAATGTGCAGGTCGGGGGACACCTGGGAAATAGTGACCATAAAATAATAACCTTCCAACTGCCATACAAAAGAGCGTTTCTTCAGGGAGGAACAAAAATACCAAACTTCAAAACAGCAAAATTTAGCCAACTAAGAGAGGCCATAGGCCTAACTAACTGGGACAAAGTCCTCAAAAATAAAAATACAGCCACAAAATGGGATATTTTTAAAAGCATCCTAATATCTAATTGTGAGAGGTACATACCTTATGGGAATAAAAGGTTAAGGAACAAGAAAAAAACAATGTGGATAAATAGAGCTGTAAAGAAAGCAATAAATGACAAACAGAAAGCATTTAAATCACTAAAACAGAAGGAGAGCGAGGAAGCATCGAAAAACTATAAGGAAAAAAATAGAATATGTAAAAGACACATAAAAACAGCCAAACTAGAGACCGAGAGATTAAAGGGTTTCTGTAACCAATATTTAGCCTATTAAACAGGATGACATTTCCAATGGGCAAATGTCACCTGAGGCTAAATATGTAAGTGACTTTATTCCTAATAGGGCCATTTTTGTGTTTTTAATACTTTTATATTATGTTAATTAGCCTTCTAGGAGCAGGGGGGCTGTACCCCTGCACCTAGAGGCTCTGTTACATCACCTTGTAAAACGCCTACTTCTTGATCGGCAGGGCCAGGCAGTGCGCACCATCTGCTGCGGCCCTGTCCGATGCAAATCCCGCACCTGCACCGTGCGTCCATCATTCGGCGCAGGCACAGTGAGTGCAGCAAGCTCCTGGCTTCCTCACTGCACCTGCAGTGAGGAAGCCAGGAGCCTGCTTCTCTTCCTCGTGGACTGTACCGTAGTCGGCGCAGGCGCAGTGAGGAAGCCGGGAGCCTGCACTCTCGCTCTCACTGCGCCTGCACCAAATGAAGGCCGCACGGTGCAGCCGTGGGATTTGCTTCAGACAGGGCCGCAGCAGATGGAGCGCGAAGCCTGGCCCTGTCAATCAAGAAGAAGTAGACGTTTTACAAGGTGATGTAACGGAGCCTCTAGGTGCAGGGGTACAGCCCCCTGCTCCTAGGAGGCTAATTAACATATTATAAAACTTTTAAAAACACAAAAACGGCCCTATTAAGAATAAAGTCACTTACATATTTAGCCTCAGGTGAAATTTGACCATTGGAAATGTCATCCTGTTTAATAGGCTAAATATAGATGACAGAAACCCTTTAATCGCCAAAGAGAGTAAAACTAAGAGTAAAACTAATCCTAAAATGTTCTTTAATTATATAAATGGTAAAAAGAATAAACCTGAAGGTGTCGGCCCCTTACAGAGTAATGAGGGGGGAGTTGCAGAGAGTGATGAGGAGAAAGCAAAGCTACTAAATATCTTTTTCTCCACTGTATTCACTGAGGAAAATAAACTGTCAGATGAAATGTAGAATATATAAGTAAATTCCCCATTAAAAATGACCTGTCTGACCCAGGAAGAAGTAGAGCTGCGTCTTAAAAAGATTAAAATAGACAAATCGCCAGGACCGGATGGCATACACCCCCGTATCCTAAGAGAATTAAGTAATGTCATTGCCAGACCCTTGTTTCTGATATTTAAGGACTCTATACTGACGGGGAGTGTTCCACAGGATTGGCGCATAGCAAATGTGGTGCCAATATTTAAAAAGGGTTCAAAAACAGAGCCTGGAAACCATAGGACGGTAAGTTTAACTTCTGTTGTGGGTAAACTGTTTGAGGGTTTTCTAAGAGATGCTTTCTTGGAGTACCTCAATGAAAATAAGCAAATAACTCCATATCAGCATGGCTTCATGAGGGATCGGTCATGTCAAACCAATTTAATCAGTTCCTATGAGGAGGTAAGTTCTAGACTGGACCGCGGCAAATCAGTTGATGTCATATATCTGGACTTCTCCAAAGCATTTGACACGGTACCACATAAAAGGTTAGTATATAAGATGAGAATGCTTGGCCTGGGAGAAAATGTCTGTATGTGGGTAAGTAACTGGCTCAGTGATAGAAAACAGAGGGTGGTTATTAACGATACATACTCAGATTGGGTCACTGTCACTAGTGGGGTACCACAGGGGTCAGTACTGGAGGGGTCACTGTCACTAGTGGGGTACCACAGGGGTCAGTATTGGGCCCTATTCTTTTCAATATATTTATTAATGATCTTGTGGAAGGCTTGCACAGTAAAATATCAATTTTTGCAGATGACACTAAACTGTGTAAAGTAATTAACACAGAAGAGGACAGTGCACTGCTACAGATGGATCTGGATAGATTGGAGACTTGGGGTGAGGTTTAACACTGATAAATGTAAAGTTATGCATATGGGAAGGAATAATGCAAATCACCAGTACATACTAAATGGTAAAACACTGGTTAACACTAACCAGCTCGATCATCACTACTCTCCACCACTGCATGATTCCTGCCACTGCTTTTATGAACCAATGCACTGCTAATGTGTTCCTCACAGGTAGTCTTCTGAGTAGCAGACGGTGTACCCCTCCCACATTTTGATAGCAGATCTCCCACTGCTTCCAAAGTGCTGTCTCACAGGCACTCTTCCACCCTGCTGTCTCACAGGCACGTTTACACTCTGCTGTCTCATGGGCACATTGCCACTCTCGCCCTCTGATGATGACAATGCCCTTTCTTCACCTGGCTCCCATGTTTAATCGGCTACATCATCACCTGTCTCTTGCACACGTATATTAAACCACACTTAAATACAGAGGCACAGTAATTCTTTGTATAAGCTAACAAAGTAATTGGAATTGGCAGCAGTTCAACAAGATGCACATGGCAATATATTAGACCACCCTTTAATACTGAAGCACAGTAATTTTATTATTCTATTAGATTAACGGAAATGTGACAGCAGTTCAACTGCACATGACAAGATGCACTCGACAATTACACTCAACCTGCACTGTCCCTGCGTTCTCCTTATGCTCTCCCTGCAGTCACAAAAAACTCTTCCTACAATCTCCCTACACTCTCCCTATCCACTATTCTTCTGCTAATAGCTTTAGGCAACACTGGTCCTAGCACATGATTGCTTTTCACTAGATATGAGCGAATGATTCAGAAATTCGATTTGGTTGTTCGCCGAATTTAAAAAAAAATAAAATGTTTTGTGACAAATTAATTTGTCACAAAGCACATTTCTTTGTAAGTAGTGGGTGCAATGACAGGGAGCAATGATTTTGTAGCCCCCCATCATTGTACCCCTCAGATACCATATTCATAGCTTATTGTGGCATCTGACAGAGTGTACAATTGAAAAAAAAAAAAAAATCACACTTCCCTCATCTATTCGCTTGGGACTCGTTGGCCGCCGCCATCTTGAAGAAAAATCTAGCACAAAATCTTGAGCGGGCCGTGATAACATCATCATGTTGGTGGGTGTGGTGATATTAAACTTCACAAGGCATGGGATTCCATGTGAGATCTTCAATCACGATGGCGGCGGCCGGCCCTTGATGAGTAAATGGATGTAATGGACGTAAATGATATATATATATTTACACTAGTTCAGGGAAAATTGATTCACTGCCTCGAAGCATGAGGAAATTTGGCTTTATGGTGAATCAAATTTTCCCTGAAATTCAGATTGCAGTCCACTTCGTGGACTTTGATTTACTCAATACCACTTGTCACTTCTCTCCTAAAGCTCAGCTCACAGTTAAATGGCAGAGATTGTGTGGGATGAGGTATTTATAGGGCTGTGACATCACAGGGGATGGCTATCTGTGGATTGGTTGGCTGCACGACATTATGGGTCATATCACATTCCTGGACTTCTTACTTCAATTTGCTCAACACTGATAGTTACCTTCAGCTGATCATATGTACTTGTAACATCTGACAACCTCAGATCAGTATATGTGTCATCAGTCTGCAGGAACAAAAAATATAAGTTAATTAAAACTGTACAAGTAATGATTAAAACTTTTCATACTAGAGGACACTTTCATGTGTTGTTATAAAACATATAAAATACAATTTCTAAAGTCCTGAACTGGAAACATCTCTAGAAGATCTCTCCTCATCCAGAGCCAATCTCCATTTCCATCACTTACTTTACTATACCACTTTTCTTCTTTTGCCCCTTTAGAAGACTGTTCAAGGCAATCTTCATTGATCGGCTCAACGATATTTTAATTCATTTACTTTCCTACTTTCGCCCAAAGATTTAGTTTTTTCTGCAGCATTTGTGTTTTTTATTTGTTCTCCCTTCTGGAAACTAGAAGAATCCCAGGACCCCACTCAATGACATCCATATCGCCGAACCGAGCCAGTGGAAAGGGATTGTCCTCATTAGCTTGTCACATACCTCAGCGTTTGTCGGCTTCTTCTGTCTTTTTCTATGGAAACAATAAATGTGTCATAATTATTAATCAACATTAAACATTATGAAAAGTTACAATTACAGTTAAATGTTTTCTAAAGTATTGGATAAATCACCATTAATCTGTAAACTGGCTGAAAGTGATCATTTTTTCTCTAGTGCCCCCACAGGATGAATGAAGTATTACACTGCACTCATGAAATCATTGTATTCTCTATGTCAGTAATGAAGCTGTCGTGAAGTTACCGCAGCTCAGTGAAAATATTAGTGAAGTGTGAAGACAGGAATTATTAATATACATTACCTCCAGATAACAAACACCAGCAATACAAGCAGCAGCAGGAGGAAGATGGGTCCGATCGTTGCTAGAAGGATAATGAGTTTGGATCCTCCTTCTGTATGTGAATCGTTACCTAATATAATAGATTAAAATGTGAGCCATAAAAAGTAAATAATCAGACATAATCATACCGAAAAAGTCTACTAAATACAGTATTAGCCTTTGTGTGTGTGAAGGTCTAAACTGCCTAGAGGGTTGTATGGAGCAGGTTTATAAGCTAATTCTGTTCCATTAGCTGGCAGTGGCGGTTTTGTAATACAGATGACTCCATCCAACAATGACTGGGATTGAAAATAACTCTGATTCTAGATATGTAACCCTTCAGATACCACAGTCAACGAAAATATCTGACAAGTTACTTTGAAAGAAGAAGAATGAAGGAGAAAGAAAGATGAAAAAGGAGGAAGAAGAAAGAAGAAAAGAAGAGGAAGCAGGAAGAGGAACTACACCAGGGACTGCTTGGCAGAAGATGCAACTTTTTGGTGACTTTTCTGTGATATTTCATGTCACAGATGATAAATATTAAACATCCTAAATGTGGAATGTAACTGACCTCGAGAATCACTACAGAAAGGAGCAGATAAGTGAAGAGATAGGCTATATGTAATAGTGATGTTTTATACTTACTGTTATGTATTATATCTACCGTCCTGTTTGCGGCCCCATGTTCATTCTCTGCAGAACACCGATATCTCCCAGCATCACTCGGGGTAATGTTGATGAGTGTAAGGGTGACAGTCCTTTGAACCTCCATGTCTTCTTTATACCAAGTAATGTTAGCCTTCGGGTTACTGTCTACAATGCACTTCATAGTTATAGAATCCCCGTCCTTCACATTCACAGCAGTGATGTCATCAGTATCAGCACCTATAAGAGCGAGGTATAGATGGAATTATCTATCTATCTATCTGTATTTATTTTTTTATTTATTTTACAGTGCCATTAATTCCATGATGCTGTACATCCAGGCAGGGCTACACAAATATAAAAATACAATAAACAAGGAACTATTAACAGACTGGTGCAGAGTAGTGATGATCGAGCACTAAAGTGCTCGTATGCTCGGGTGCTCTGGCCGAGCACTAGGGGGTGCTCGAGTGCTCGCCCGAGCACCCGAGCATAATTAAAGTCAATGGGAGTAAACCAGGCACCCCCTGCTCGGTGCCTGGTTTACAAAAGTGCCCAAAATGACAAAAGGTCTCTAAATGCCCCCCTTAGCCCTTAAAGATGCTCTGTCACTAGGTTGTAATCTATGTATTTAAATACATAGGTTACAAGTCCTAGTGACAACTTTTAAAATCATACCTTTCATGCAGAGTTCTGCGCAGCGGTCGCATAGAAATCTAAACTTTAAAACATATGCAAATGAGCCATCGGAGCAGCAGCCTCTCTCCTCTGGAGCACCGCTCCTTCACCCCCCCCCCGGGCCCGAGGCACGTCCCCTGTCTCTAATCACGCCCCCTCCTGTATTTGATAGACAGCGCTAGACTGGTAAGTCTAGCGCTGAACTCTCGCGCATGCGCCCTAAAATTTTCCTGGCGCATGCGCAGTACCGCTTGCAGTGTCTACACTGCAAGCGCTGTCTTCTCTTCTGCGCACGTGCCGTCACTTCGCTAGTCCCGGGAGTGACGGCGCGTGCGCAGAAGAGAAGACAGCGCTTGCAGTGTAGACACTGCAAGCGCTACTGCGCATGCGCCGGGAACATTTTAGGGCGCATGCGCGAGAGTTCAGCGCTAGACTTACCAGTCTTGCGCTGTCTATCAAATACAGGAGGGGGCGTGATTAGAGACAGGGGGGGCGGTGAAGGAGCGGTGCTCCAGAGGAAAGAGGCCGCCCCCCGGTGCTCTGATGGCTCATTTGCATATGTTTTAAAGTTTAGATTTCTACGCGACCGCTGCGCAGAACTCTGCATGAAAGGTATGATTTTAAAAGTTTTCACTAGGACTTGTAACCTATGTATTTAAATACATAGGTTACAACCTAGTGACAGAGCCTCTTTAAATGGGCTTTTATTTGTTTTGTTTTTTAAACAAATTATTTCCCTGCCTAGAATGCATCTATGCCTACACTATCTGTCCCTCCTTATGGCAGCTCTCCCTAACTAAGAATGGCCGGTCACGTGTCACCGGGTGCTATATAGCATCCGATGACGTGTTCCCGGCCAGCCAATCAGTGTAATGCCAGTAGCTAAGATGGCTACTGGCATTGCACTGAATGCCATCCCTCCCCGCATGCTAATTAATTAGCGTGTGGGGAGGGGACTTGAGCATGGAGCTCGAGTACACCCGGTGTTCGGCCAAACACCGAATGTAGCCGAGCACTGGCTTGCTCGCCCAACACTAGTGCAGAGAGGTAGAGGACCCTGCCCGCAAGAGCTTATAATCTAAAAGAGTTTAGTATCTATCTTCCAATCTTCCTCTTTGCTGTTCCCTTTTATATTGTATATATATTACACAGCTTTAGAAAAATCTGCTCCATGTTTCGTCTTATATTCCTGTTTTAACATTGTACATTCACTAGATCTAACGTTATATTATTATTACCTTCCATGGAGATTTTCATAGATGGGGAATCTGGAAAAATATGAAAAATATATATTTTTTTAATTTGTCTAGCACAATCTGCTGTTCTCTATATAATATACGTCAGTGGAACAATCAGATTTCTCAGACTGTAACATTGTTGCAGATCTCATGTCCTGAGCAACAGCTTCACCACCAGAGACAAGAGCTCTCTAGACCAGGAACTAACCAGAAGTGCAATGGAAAACATCTTACTCTACCCTGGGACACTGTAGAGTTGTAGACAAGCCTCTGGATCAAATGCTGAGTGCAATCATAGTAATGTCTCTATGCTGTCACTGTAGGGAGGTATTTAGATTGGTTGGTTCACCAAATTTTTCCCCAAAATTTTCTTAGGTCCAGCTTAATTTTGTCACAAAGTGCGTTAAAATTGTCTATCCCCCAACCCCCCCCCCCCCCCCCACACACACACACACACACACCTTCATGGATAAACCTTAGGAATAATCTATCCTGGTGTAAATCACTGTGCAGTGCAGCAACATGCATAGCTTGTCCTATCTGGTAGTGGAACAGTTACTGTGCATTAGAATGACAGTCAAGTCACATAGACTACTCACAGAAAGTTAGGGATGTTTGGCTTTTGGGTGAAATTTATGGAAAACACAAAAAGGTCACACTACAGTGATATATTATGAAAGTAGGGCAAAAGCATGCAATGGTGATTTCCCCATCTCAAGCAACTTATTGAAACAAAAGCCCACACCAGTGCTGGGTATACCGCCACAAAATGTCAGTGTCTCAATAACTTGTCCTGTGGCTTTGACAACAGCTTCAATTATAGCTTGACAACGACGTCTCCTGCTGTTCACAAGTCGCCTTATTGTCTGCTGAGACATGGAATCCTGGTCAGCCCTCACGTCATTGAGGTTCTGGGGTAGAGCTATGAGCCTCTACACGGCGACTTAGCTGATCCCATCAGTTTTTAATGGGATGAAGGTCTGGAGAAAGTGCAGGCCACTCCATTTGAGGTACTCCCGTCTCTAGCAGTTGTTCCATAAAAATGTGACCTCGATTAGCTGGTGAATTGTCATCCATGAAGATGAGATTAAGCCTGTGTTGTTCATGCAGTGGCAATGACTGGATTAATGATGTAATTTAAGTAGTATGAGCTCGCCACTGTTCCATTTACAAAGTGTAGGGCAGTTCTGAATTAACTAGACACACCTGTCCACACTGTAAAACCAGACAACAGTGGCTGATGCATGTCGCTCTCCTTGATATCTCCAGCATCGTTGGCGGCCATCATTTCTGCTCAGCATGAATTGACTTTCATCAGTGAAGAGCACTAAGGCCCACTGGTCCCTCGTCTAGTGTAGATTCTCCCTGGCCCATGCAAGAAGATTCTACTCTGTTGTATCAGGCACCGGTGTCTGTAAATCTTGGTTGATCCAGGCCTGATTCAGCTTTAAAAGAACGAGTTAGTCTCTCAACATTCTGGGTTGAAAGGTGAGTTCTCTTTGGGGTAACTTTACCTCCTGCTGCACTAAACACTCACTTTGATGTCACACTACTGGCCGGGCAGGAGAACTGCAGCCACAATTCAAGTTTGGCTGCCCAGTAGTCTAGGGAATCTCAGATTGTGTAAATTGTATACAAAGGGTACTATGAAATACATACTGGATACAGTGCTTTGACTACCAAAATATCTAGTTTTTATAGTGTATAGGTTGAATATGTTTCTGACAGTACCAACAATTGTAGGGATTCTCTTTAATCAATTAAGACAAGTTATATTTACCTGAAAATAGTGTAGATAGTTACTAACAGAATCAAGGATATCTTAAAAACTTGACTGGTTAAATCACAAGTCATAAGTCAGGGATTTTATCTTTAAACTACCATGGGAAATGTTTCGGGGAAAGATTTAGGATGTGGACATCTTTGTTGTTGTAAGAAGAATATTTCTTTAACAGGTGATATTAAGTATATGGACAAATTAGATCCAGAGAATGTAACGTATGTGGATAAGTGGCGTAAAAAGGTTGAGTTTAAAGGGAGAGAATTCCTTAATACTATCCAGACCCCCTCCCTACCTGCAAAATGTCATAGCTCAAGTGCAAGCCACACACAATCCTCCTATGCAAGCACTTTCTGCATCTCTGTCAGCTATGGCTTCTACAGATGGTGATGAAGAGGTATCAGTTCTGAGACCCCGAGAAGAGATTTTGCCCATGGTTGAAGTTCCAGATCCTCAAGCTGGACAAATAATAAAGAACATAGAAAGGGGACCAACCATGTATGTCTACTGAACATGGACAGCTGAGGGTGTTAGGGAAGCCACTGAAGGCATTCCTCACCAAAAAGTAAAAGTACAGGAATTTGAGAGATTGCTGAAAGGCTTACATCAGAGGTTCAGGCTAAATGACAAAGAACTAGAAAGAGCAATGAGGCAAATGTTGGGGACAGATTGGTGTGTGATTGCAGGAGATTTTAAAGGATTAAATAACAATAATCCCCCAATCCATTACTATATGATACAGCTGCCTTAAACCAAGAACTTGACAACCTTATGGGAAGGGTTAGAAATCGATATAGAATGCCCCTAACTGGACAGAGATAAATAGATGTATTCAGAAAGATGATGTTGATCGTGGATCAGTATTTTCTTAGTTTAAAAGAGATTAAAATAAATTTTTGACTGCCACAGTGGATTGACACAACCATACAATATGGATTTGAATACTCCATATGAGCAGCAATTAAAAAATAAAAATTTTTTAAAGGATGTCTGCCCAAATCAGTAGTTTTGTAACTAAACATATAGTAACTCATAGGACAGGCAGACTTGTTGAAGTATTAGATTATTCCCGACATGCAGAAAGACTAAGGGCCCAGATAAAAGGTATGAGGAAAAATTCCTTAAAGAATCATCTTCCAGGTTATTTCTTAAAACACTCTATTGGGATAAAAAAGAAAACTGTGGAGTGAGTTGTGAATTATCTGAAAGCTTTTCGAGGTACTTGTCTCCATATCTCAGTAACAAAGAACAAAAACAGTGATTGGAAGGATGTAGGAGAATTTGTGGAAAAATGCTTGGATAGTGTATCTTGGGGACCTCCTGGTGAAGGGATACGATTCAATCTGAAATTAGAGGCTTACAATGTCTGTCCCTAGTGCACATCTCAGACAAACCTCAGAAATAAGTTGACCGCTGTTGGTTCTGACAGAGGAGCAGAATGATGAACTCAAAGAGTACCCTGACTCCTTGTGGTCTCAAGGGCCAACAGATGTGGGCCTAATGAAATGAGTGGATCCAGTGATGATAACACCTAAATCTACTTTTAGGCCATATCAGAGACAGACCAGAAGCAGAAAAAGGTATTGGACCAATTATTGAGGATCTGTTGGCATCTGGAATAATTATCCCATGCCCAGATTCTCCATTTAATACTCCTTTGTTTCCCATCCAGAAGGCTTCTTCCTCTGTGGGCGGAGAATGGTCCAAGACCTACAAACAGTAAACAAATCAGTAATAACAAGAGCTCCTACCAGAATCCCGAAGGGGGACTGTAAGTCACCAACAATATTTTCCCAAGTGATGTCTGCCAATTTGGCCAAGTTTGAGCCCCCAAATGGCAGCCATGTATGTGGATAACATTTTAATGGCATCACCTACAGAAAAAGCCTGCAAAGCACACACAAAAACATTGTTATGGTTTCTGTCTAAACAAGGTCATAAGATAAATAAATCTAAACTTCAACTGTGGCAGACAGCCGTCAGATACTTGGGATATAATCTATCCCAAGAAGGGAAGTATTTGGATGAAGACAGAAAGATGGCTATAGTCCAGGCACCAAAGCCAAAAAAAAAAGACAGATTATGTAATTCCTGTCATAAGTCCTTTGACTTCTCTCATCTACGATGAACCACTTGCAGCCCAGGATCTCATTAAGTGAACTCCTGAAGCTGAAGTGGCATTTTGTCAATTAAAATAAACCATTGCTGGTGCTTCAGTGCTTGGATTGCCAGATTACTCTAAGCCCTTCATTCAAAATGTAGAGTGTAAGGATGGATACATGGCATTAGTGTTAACACAAAAATATAGAGATAAAGATAGACCCTTGGCTTACAATTCTTCATTTCTACTTGATCCAGTAGCCAGACCATTACTTCCCTGTGTACAAGCAGTGGTAGCTGCTGCAGAAGCTGTCAAAACTTCAGCCTCATTAGTGTTGTTTCATTAATTAACACTAAAAGTTCCTCATGCGGTAGCTATTATTTTGCTTCAGAAAAAAATATCCTATCTATCACCATCTCAACATTTACCTTGGATGACACTATTACTCTCACAACCTCATCTGACTATAGAAAGGTGTACTACATTAAACCCGGCCACACTCATACCTACACCACAAGATGGAGAACCTCATGATTGTTTATCTTCCATTGCAGAAAGGGTACCACCCATACCAGGTCTCAAAGATATACCAATACCTAACAGTGACTTAATACTGTCTGCAGAGAGTTCACGAAAAAAGAACCCAGATGGAACTAAATCCACTGGATATGCAGTAGTCACCCAGGAAACGGTATTGATAGCAAAAGCTCTACCAAACCATTTACCAGCACAAGCAGCTGAATTAATAGCCTTAACTGAAACATGTAGAATGGCAAAAGAAAAGAAGGTTACTATATACAGTATACAGATAGTCAGTAAGCACTTTCAACTACGTTGAAACAATTCATAACAATGGAAAAACAGAGGGATGATTACCTTGGCTGGTAAAGAAATGAATCACAAACAACTTATATCACAACTTCTAGAAGCTATTCAATTACCAGAAAGTATAGCTATATGTAAATGTACAGCACACACACACACACACATACTACCCTATTTCAAAGGGAAATGAAAAAGCTGACCTGACAGCAAAAGACGCTGCTACAGGTCAAGACCAAAATTTATTGTTATAACAAACATCACAAATTACAGATCTTCAAATACTACAACTACTAAACGCAACAGTCATCTCCTAAGCCGGAACAACTAAAATGGAAAATTAAAGGAGATATTATCCAAAATGGCATATATGTATCAACAGAAAACAAATATATTCTGCCTAGTAACTTATTTAGGTATGCAGCCATTGAGCCATGAGACGAGCCTTGTCTCAACGGGGAGTGGTAGCGATGATATCAAGAGTATTTACAGCATATGGCTTTACTAATTATTGCAAAAAAAGTTTCCTGGCCTGCTTAACATGTGCTAAACATAATCCACAAGGGAATGTTAGACCAAGAAGACGACAGTTCCCACAACCAAAATATCAATTCCAATACATTTGAATGGATTTTAGTGAACTAAACAAATATAAAGGAAAGAAATATTGTTTGGTAACTATTAATGCCTTTACTAAATGGATAGAGGTGTTTCCTATAGCAAGTCCAGATACAATCACAGTGGCTAAGGCACTGGTGAAAGAAATAATACCTAGGTGTGGGATATCTGAAAGAATATACAGTGATAACATTTTATAAACAATGTTATACCTTTATTAGCACAATGTTTACAAATAGAGTTACAAAACCACTGTTCCTATCATCCACAATTGACAGGTCTAGTAGAAAGACACAACGGAATATTGAAAAACAAATGCAAGAAAACCATGGAAGAGACTGGTAAGAATAGGGTATATTGCTTACCATTAGTAGTCCTGAATATGCACGTGACTCCTACAGCTTCAGGATTGACACCCTTCCAAATGGTTTATGGTAGACCTTTTGTAATACCACTGTGAAAGTCATTTTGTATAATATATGAAGAATCTGATGTTACACTTGCTGAATATATGGCAAATATGTTCACCAACAAGGAAGTTTCTGCTTCTAATTCTATTCCATATGACCCTTTATAGGAGAGCGAGACTGTGAAGCCAGGAAGTTGGGTGCTGATCAGTGTAATAACGAGGAAACACTGGCATGATCCTCATTAGGAGGACCAGATAAGGTTTTACTCACCACACCTACTGCAGTGAAAATAGCTGAGCCGTACCTCTTGGATACATTTATCACACTGAAAGATAGTTAGGAAACTGCCAATATCCTACTAGGCTGCAAAAGTCTTATTACAAAGGGTCATTAGTTAGAAGTGACTGGTCTCAAATTTCAGTGAATAAATCATCCAGAGCCTGGGGGTTAGATAGGGCAGGGTGAAGTAAGTTATAATAATTGTAACATTGTATTTGGAGATCATAGAAAACACAAAAATAACCACAAATTGGGCAGATATAACTAGAAACCCACTTATCATAGAAATAGACTTTTGTAGGGTTGTCATTTGCCCTGATGATAGGCAGGAACAACTACAGCGGCCTGAGAAGTACATTTGCACCACCGAAACAACAACAGGATTTGGATCAAATTGTGATGCGCACAATGACCATTTTATTATGGTGCAGCAGATAGACCAGGAAAACATGCCTATCTATTATACCGCCTGTTGACAATGATGTATAATTGAATAGATGAACTAGTTACACGCGCCTATATTTTAAAACGTCTGTTAAGACTAAGTCTGATGCATTCAATAATTTGCCGTTGGGCCCACTCAGTTCTAGTTATGCCACTGGTAATTTCCATCAGTGATTTTGAGCCAAAACCAAATGTGGCTCTAAACACAGAATAGGAGCAAATCTTTCCCTTATACTTTATGTCTGTGTAGGCTTCAATCCTGGTTTTGGCTCACAATCACTGATGCAAATCACTGATGTGTGAATTAGGGATTACTTTGCCAGTGTTTTCTGTATGGTATATTATTGTGTTATTTGGATATGTGCAGCTCTTCCGCACACTGGCTCTTGTCCATCTGCAGGTCCAGGGCTTGTTTTCTTCCAGCCAGTTATGGACATGGTCATGTATGCCAATGCAGCAATTGACTAGCTTCAATGATGACATGCCAAGTGGGGATAAGACTGGTACAGGAAATACCAGCCTTGATAAATCTCCCCCATTGTATGTAACTGAATTATAACAGTATTGGACTCTCATTTTATAAAACTGACTGGTGTTTGAGTTTGGAACTAATTGTGGATGTCAGGGAATATTATCTGGGGAGAGGAAGCAGAAAGCACTTGTATGTTGCCTGTCACTGTAATGACATAAGGTGTGCCATAATAGAGTGTACACATAACCAAACCATACAGTGCCTAATTATACTGCCCAAATATACTACCACCATATAGTGAGTATATAGAACACTATACAGTGCCACTACCACCATATAGTGAGTATATAGAACACTATACAGTGCCACTACCACCATATAGTGAGTATATAGAACACTATACAGTGCCACTACCACCATATAGTGAGTATATAGAACACTATACAGTGCCACTACCACCATATAGTGAACACTATACAGTGCAACTACCGCAATATAACACTATACAGTGCCACTACCGCTACAGTGGGGAAAAAAGTATTTAGTCAGCCACCAATTGTGCAAGTTCCCCACTTAAAAAGATGAGAGAGGCCTGTAATTGACATCATAGGTAGACCTCAACTATGAGAGACAAAATGAGAAAACAAATCCAGAAAATCACATTGTCTGATTTTCAAAGAATATATTATGGTGGAAAATAAGTATTTGGTCAATAAGAAAAGTTCCTCTCAATACTTTGTTATATATTCTTTGTTGGCAATGACAGAGGTCAAACATTTTCTGTAAGTCTTCACAAGGTTTGCACACACTGTTGCTGGTATGTTGGCCCATTCCTGCAGATCTCCTCTAGAGCAGTGATGTTTTGGGGCTGTCGCTGGGCAACACGGACTTTCAGCTCCCTCCAAAGGTTTTCTATGGGGTTGAGATCTAAAGACTGGCTAGGACACTCCAGGACCTTGAAATTCTTCTTACAAAGCCACTCCTTCGCTGCCCTGGCCGTGTGCTTTGGATCATTGTCATGTAGAAAGACCCAGCCATGTTTCATCTTCAATGCCCTTGCTGAGGTAAGAAGGTTTGCACTCAAAATCTCACGATACATGGCCCCGTTCATTCTTTTGATGTACACGGATCAGTCGTCCTGGTCCCTTTGCGGAGAAACAGCCCCAAAGCATGATGTTGCCACCCCCATGCTTTACAGTAGGTATGGTGCTCTTTGGATGCAACTCAGCATTCAATCTCCTCCAAACACGACAAGCTGTGTTTCTACCAAACAGTTCTACTTTGGTTTCATCTGACCATATGACATTCTCCCAATACTTTTCTGGAACATCCAAATGCTCTCTAGAAAACTTCAGACGGGTCCAGATATGTACTGGCTTAAGCAGGAGGACACGTCTGGCACTGCAGGATCTGAGTTCCTGGCAGCGTAGTTTGTTACTGACAGTAGCTTTTGTTATGTTGGTCCCAGATTTCTGCAGGTCATTCACTAGGTCCCCTCGTGTGGTTCTGGGATTTTTGCTCACAGTTCTTGTGATCATTTTGACCCGATGGGGTGAGATCTTGTGTGGAGCCCCTGATAGAGGGAGATTATCAGTAGTCTTTTAACATAGTAACATAGTTTATAAGGCCAAAAAAAGACATCTGCCCATCCAGTTTGGCCTGTTATCCTACAAGTTGATCGAGAGGAAGGCAAAAAAATTTCTTCCCGACTCCAATCAAACATCAGAATAACTCCCTGGATCAATGACCCATCTCTAGTAACTATAACCTGTAATATTATTACCTCCAGAAATACATCCAGGCCCCTCTTGAACTCTTTTAGTGAACTTACCATCACCACCTCCTCAGGGAGAGAGTTCCATAGTCTCACTGCTCTTACCATAAAGAATACTCTTCTATGTTTGTGTACAAACCTTCTTTCCTCCAGATGCAGAGGAAGTCCCCTCGTCACAGTCACAGTCCTGGGGATAAATAGATGATGGGAGAGATCTCTGTACTGACCCCTGATATATTTATACATAGTTATTAGATCTCCCCTCAGTCGTCTTTTTTCTAAAGTGAATAACCCTAATTTTGATAATCTTTCTGGGTCCTGTAGTCCACCCATTCCAGTTATTACTTTAGTTGCCCTCCTCTGAACCCTCTCCAGCTCTGCTATGTGTGCCTTGTTCACAGGAGCTCAGATCTGTTTACAGTCCTCCATGTGTGGTCTGACTAGTGATGTGTAAAGTGGCAGGACTATGTTCTCATCACCGCCATCTGTGCCTCTTTTGATGCAACCCATTATCTTTTTGGCCTTAGGAGCAGCTGTCTAACACTGGTTTCTACAGCTTAGTTTGTGGTTTACTAAAATTCCTAGGTCCTTTTCCATGTCAGAGTTACCAAATGTTTTACCATTTAGTATGTATTGTTGACTTGCATTATTCCTTCCCATATGCATAACCTTACATTTGTCAGTGTTAAACCTCTTCTGCCACTTCTCTGCCCAAGCCTCCAGTCTATCCAGATCCATCTGTAGCAGTGTACTGTCCTCTACTATATATATACAGTATACTGTCCTCTGTAGTATATATACAGTATACTGTCCTCTGTAGTATATATACAGTGCACTGTCCTCTGTAGTATATATACAGTGTACTGTCCTCTTCTGTGTTAATTACTTTACACAGTTTAGTGTATTCTGCAAAAATTGATATGTTACTGTGCAAGCCTTCTACAAGATCATTAATAAATATATTGAAGAGAATAGGGCCCATATCTGACGCCTGTGGTACCCCACTAGTGACAGTGACCCAATCTGAGTATGTACTGTTAATAACCACCCTCTGATTTCTATCACTGAGCCAGTTACTTACCCACATACAGACATTTTCTCCCAGGCCAAGCATTCTCATCTTATATAATAACCTTTTATGTGGTACAGTGTCAAATGCTTTGGAGATTCCAGATATACGATATCCATTGATTCTCCGCGGTCAAGTCTAGAACTTACCTCCTTATAGAAACTGATTAAATTGGTTTGACATGACCGATCCCTCATGAAGCCATGCTGATATGGAGTCATTTTCTTATTTTCATTGAGGTAATCCAAGATAGCATCTCTTAGAAAACCCTCAAACAGTTTAACCACAACAGATGTTAAACTTACCGGCCTATAGTTCCTGGGCTCTGTTTTTTTGTATTTTGAATATTGGCACCACATTTGTTATGCGCCAGTCCTGTGGAACACTCCCTGTCAGAATAGAGGCCTTAAATATCAGAAATAAAGGTCTGGCAATGACATTTTTTTAATTCTCTTAGGATACGGGTAGAGATGAGAGAATCTATTCGCCGCTTCGTAGATTCGTATCAAATCTTGGAAATTTTCAGCTGCAAAGCGAATCAGAATTTCTTTGGATTTGCTTCATATTATTCAAAATTCTTAGCAAAATTTATCAAGATATGTATGAAATGTAAGAAACGTACGCATTCTGCGTGAGGCGAGACAATGACAATACGCCTAAGCTAGAGCGGGAAAGTGAAGATGCGCCCCCCCTCAGAACTGGAACAAAACAGCCCGGCCCTCCAGGATCGAACTGTTTTGCATGTATAGGGAGTGAAGACTCCTCCCTCAGTACTCCACCCTCCTCCTAGGTCTCAACCAGTTTAGACCAGTGCTGACCTCAGAGCAAGAGGCAAGCATCATGGCTAAAAAACAGATGCGTCCAAATTGCAATCACATCGGAGAGCATCACAGCCAGGGAGAAAAAACTCCTTGGCTGTGACGCTCTCCGATGTGATTGGATCGTGGCACAGCCAGGGAGAAGGAGACACCCATTAAGAAACCCGGACGTCTCCTCCTCCCTGTACCGATGCTCAGGATTAACATACTGAACGGGAAAAATACAGGGGGGCGCAGGAGCGCTATTTTGAAGAACGGTCACGGGTGGCCGCATCAGCAGGGGGTACCCTACGAGCTAAGGTATTTAGCTACTGTAAAAAAAATGCATGAAAGGTCCTCTTTAAGTCTGAACCAGTTTAGACCAGTGCTGACCTCAGAGCAAGAGGCAAACATCATGGCTAAAAAACAGCTGCGTCCAAATTGGAACGAGATGCATTTTGGGGACTACTTACCTGAACCACCACCCGCTCAAGACATCAGGGTGTCACAAGTCTGCCATAGAAACTCTCTGCTGTATTTTATCTACACTGTTTTTAATGGTTCAGCACTTTAGCCCATTGTGTGTATTCTTTTTCTGGTACTGCAATGTGTCTTATTATGCATGTTTTTAGTAAATTATTCACTTATTGATAGCTAGCAGCAGTGAGCACCTTATTTTTCTAGTTCATATGGACTGCCTCTAAAGATTGTATGCCGCGGTCTAGCCTCGTGGGTATGATGCATTTGCATGTCAATAGCACGCTAAGGATTCGTACGCACTTTTGTACGCTAATGCTTACGTATTGCGTACTTTTAACTATGCTGACTGTACATACGTAATTTGGGCAGGAATATTCGCAAAAAACGTGTATTTTGTTTTTTACGTACATTCGGCGAATACGTTTGTTTAAATACAAATCTTGTCAGAAATTCATCGAATATTCGGCGAAGCAAATTTTGAATGATTCGCTCATTTCTAGAAGGGTGTATGCCATCCGGTCCTGGCGATTTGTCTATTTCAATCTTTTTAACACTCCGCTGTACTTCTTTCTGGGTCAGACAGGGCACTTTTAATGGGGAATTTCCTTTAGGTTTATACTTTTTACCATTTATATAATTGAAGAACATTTTAGGGTTAGTTTTACTCTCTTTGGCGATTAATCCAGTATGGTCATCCCTCTAGTTGGGTCCTGAAAGTTGGGAAAGGTAATTGTCTTTGGTTATTGCCAAGAACCTGTTTCTTTTATGAGATATACAGGTTTGTATGTCTTCCATTTTTTTAATTATTGCTCCCACAGTTGATTTCTTCACACCAAGCTGCTTGCCTATTGCATATTCAGTCTTCCAAACTTGGTGCAGGTCTACAATTTTGTTTCTGGTGTCCTTCGACAGCTCTTTGGTCTTCACCATAGTGGAGTTTGGAGTGTGACTGTTTGAGGTTGTGGACAGGTGTCTTTTATACTGATAACAAACAGGAGCCATTACTACAGGTAATGAGTGGAGGACAGAGGAGCCTCTTAAAGAAGAAGTTACAGGTCTGTGAGAGCCAGAAATCTTCTTGTTTGTAGGTGACCAAATACTTATTTTTCCACCATACTTTGCAAATAAATTCGTTAAAAATCAGACAATGTGATTTTCTGGATTTGTTTTCTCATTTTGTCTCTCATAGTTGAGGTCTACCTATGATGTCAATTAAAGGCCTGTCTCATCTTTTTAAGTGGGAGAACTTGCACAACTGGTGGCTGACTAAATACCTTTTTTTCCCCACTGTACTTCTTACGCACAGTTTGTGGATTCATGTGTCATAGAGTAGAAGATCAATGGTGTTGGCTTCATGGGACAAAATACCTCTCTGTCCCTATTAAGTCCCTTACCTATCCCTACCTACAGGCAAAATACCCACCCCGAAAGTGGCGACCCCACCTCTCGGTGGCTAAATCCTTTCTAATGCCTATTGGTGCCCAGACTATTGTACAAATCTTTGTCCCAGAGATAAAAAAGCAGATGACAAAAATGATGCAAAGAATAAATTCTTAGAGTGTGATCCAGGCACATCTCAGATCAACATCACAGAATGTTTCCAGACGCAGGGTTTCCCTAGCATGAAAACTGGTTCCTCAGGGGACAAAACAGATGGAAAATGCACTAACAAAAAAACAAAGTAGACTAAAAAAATGTCCTAAATATTGACCTGTATTCAGTTTTGTATTCTGTGGCGCCCCCTACAGCAGAGGTAGGTTATGCAGCTGGTGCAGCTGCACAGATCATGGATATTGATCTCTTCCTGTATAATACAATTCTTGACAAATCCCATTCTTGTTAGATTGGTAAGGAATATGCGATAATACGATGAGTCTGACTTACATTCAACATTCAGCGTCCTCTCCTCCACTGTGGTCACGCCTGGTTTGAAGGTCACTCTACAGAATAATAGAGAATTATTGTGTGGCTTCCTTGGGGTGAATGTGACTCTGGAATGGAAGGTTCTGCTGCCATCTCTATAGGTGATATTATACATCTCCTGTCTTATACCAGTGATGGGTCCTTCCCATGTAATCTGTGGTGTTATCTTCCGGCATCTACCAGGACTTGTACAGGTCCAAGTCACCTCCTCCCCATCCACCAGCCTCGGAGAGGAGATGGTAGGTTTATCTGTGAGATCTATAAGAATAAAACATTATATAAAAATGGAAAGAAGGGAGGAGGATGTACAACCTATAACGTACAAGCGTCAAAAAAGGAATGCTGAAATCAATGTGACCATTAGACAGGAGTGTACCCATCTAACAGCTGTTAAAATGGATACACTAGGGTAAAAAAAAGAAAAAAAGTGAACGAATTTCATATTTAGAAATTTGTTTCTGACTCATTTAATGGTAAAAGAAGTACTGCGTTATGGATTCCGTTACCACGGACCATAACGCAATTCTATGACGGATTGCATAACAGAATGCCTTTATAGACATTCCGTTATTCATTCCGTGATAATAGAAGTCTAAGTGTGGCATATCGTAATGCAGGAGAGGACTCCACTATACCAGGAGACCGGACGGATCCGTTATGCAGGCCATAGACTTCTGTTATGACGGAATGACTAACGGACCGCCTCTAAAAGCTTTCCGTTATGCATTCCGTCATAGAATTGCGTTATGGTCCATGGTAACGGAACCCATAAAGCAGTTCTGCTTTTACCATTAAACAAAGTGGAAACAAAGTTGTGAATATGAAATTTGCTCATCTCTAATTATTACTGCCACTATGGGGGACATTATTACAGTAGAGGACCACTATGGGGGACATTATTACGGTAGAGGACCACTATAGCGGACATTATTACGGCAAAGGACCACTATAGGGGACATTATTATGGCAGAGGACAACTATGGGGAACATTATTAAAGCTGAGGACCGCACTATGGAGGACATTATTAAGTCAGAAGGACCACTATAGGGGACATTTTCGGCAGGGACCACTAATGGGGGACATTAATTACGGGTGAGGTCACTATGGGGGACATTATTATGGCAGAGGACCACTATGGGGACATTATTTACGGTAGAGGTTCCACTAATGGGGACATTATTACAGCAGAGGACCATATGGGGACATTTATTACAGCAAGAGGACCACTCTGGGGACATTTATTACAGCAGATGACCACTATGGGGGACATTTATTACGTAGAAGTCCACTATGGGGGACCTTATACAGGCAGAGGACCACTAATGGGGGCATTATTACAGCAGAGGAACGCACTATGGGGAACATTAATTACAGCAGAGGACCACTATGGGGGACATTTATTAACAGGCAGAGGACCACTATGGGGGACATT
>ONZH01008600.1:0-56911 GCA_900303285.1 Rhinella marina | reverse complement strand
TACAAACAATTTACCCGGTTAGGGGACGTATTAGATATTGTACTGATGTTTTTTTTTGTTCTTCTTTAATTGCCTCCTGACCTGTGATAGGCAGAGCATGGACACTTCCCCTTAGCTGCAGTGGGAAAGACACTCCCCTGGCCAGAGCAAGCTCTTTTTCCGTTTTCCGTGGTCGAAAAATCCATTAAATATAGGGTCCCAAGATAGGGGACGTATACGGTATTAAACTGAGAAGAATTGATACCATACGGGTTAAAGCAACAGTTTTCCCAAATACATCCGGCGGTTGTCACCACCACACACGCTAGCCTAGCCTCTGGCTCTTCCAGTGAAACCTCCTTCCCCCCACCTACATGCCCTCTCTCCAAACAATTTTCCCGGGTAGGGGGACGTATTAGATATTGTACTGATTCTGAATTGCCTCCTGCAATAGACGGGAATTGAACCCAGATCAACTGCTTGGGAAGTAGCTATGCTCACCACTATACCACCAGCAGGCACAGCAACTGATAAGAACAGATACTAAACTTGATTTCAGCTGCAGTGCCAGCATGAGCAGTGGTGTCACCTGCAGGCGGTGATGGACCTTCGTTGCACCTAGTTGGGTGCTTCCCTAACATGTGATGGGTATTTGCCTCGCCTTTCTTGGTCTGGGTGAGCACAATTGCCATGAGTATAACCACCAGGCTGTTGCCTGAGATTTTGGGGTAATGGTGGGATTAAGCAGCCTCAGAGGCATCCATGCATGCTGCCCCTGCTGTTTCCTGTCCATTTCCGTGGTGTTTCCATCATTTTCTGAGGTTTCCAGGTTTTCACCCAGCCTTCCCTAGGCAGAGCCTTGGTCCCCTGCAAAAAATGCTCGAGTCTCCCATTGACTTCAATGGGGTTCGTTACTCGAAACGAGCACCCGAGCATCGGGAAAAGTTCGACTTGAATAACGAGCACCCGAGCATTTTAGTGCTCGCTCATCTCTAATCACAGTACATCCATGCAGCTGAAGGACCATAGGGACCGTGATATGGCTACAATTGGCGTAGGTCCAATTGGGGGAATTTACAGCCAAATGTATATTGCCTTAAACAGTCCAAAATTCGGACGGAAAGCGAAATGTCACACTCGTAGATATACCCTGTGTGGCCCTGATACAAAAATTTTTAAATAGTTTTAACCCAGAATGTAGAAGCACCAAACTGTCATGCAACCTGACACAGAATTGACAGATACATGGAATAAAAATAAACAGAATGAGTGTTGGCTTCCTCCCTCGCCTCTGCCGCCTGTTCCATCTACACCGCCATGTACAAAACCTCCTCAACTTTCTACTCCTTTTGGACCTCTTCCTCATGGTTCAAGATTGTATATTTTTTTACAGTCCTCTAGCATTTTTTTTATTACTTTTTTAGAGCCATTTTAGTGCCCCAAAGTTCAGGTCCCCATTGACTTCAGTGGGGTTCGTTGTTCAGGGTCAAGTTGTTCGTGTCAAGTCGGAACCCGAATCAAACTTTGAAACAAATTTCGTCCGAACCCCTTGAACCTGGACATCCAGTGCTCCACTTATCCCTATTCAAGACATCTCTGATTCAAATAAAAATAATTAGTTGGCATTCTTGAGATTATACAATCAGGAACTTGATCTCAAATCCACTTGCAAAGTCTTTTTCACTTGATTACTATAATAAGGATATAGAGTGTACAATGAATGTTACTACGAATGATCATTCCTGATAATAGGCCTGTGTAAATATGCTGCTGATCACCTAATGAACGGGCAAATGCTGGTTCATCGGGTGAAGAACATTAAATAATCTTACCAAGGAAGCAGATTGTGCAGTGTAAACAGCGGTTTGCTGCCCAAAAACAATGATTCTGTAGGAGGACAAGCGATGGTCTAAGCGATTGCTCCTCCTAATATAGTAGAGGAGACTGTTGCATGTAAATGCAGCTCTTTACCTCAACCAACAAGCAGGAACTCATTGGTAAGGAATGATCCCTTCTCAATAATTGCCTGCTCAATCTACACCTGTAAATGTCTATTTACTCTGAACTAGTAACCAATTTAGCCAGTTATTTTAACATATTATGTAACTTTGTCCTTAAAATACATGGTCCCGGTGAATTGAAAAGTACAGATGCAATGGCTATCACAATGCAACTGCATAACTACTATGCTAATCTATATGGTTCCATTAAGAGAAAAAACATTTTAGAGATCTTTTATTACTTACAGAATGTGAACTTTCTTGTCCTTTCCCAAGAACATGTAAGAACATTATTGGATGATCCTCTTATTCTTAAGGAAATCCAAAGAGCAACCTCAGATATGGCCATAAATAATGCTTGACCAGTTAGGTTTCCTATAAGTATGCACACATATAGTACTTACTCCCCGGTATTGTTATAAGTCCTGTAATATGGTCCTTGTTTTATGATGGAAATAAGGGATTCTGCTGGTTGGGTAGCAGTACAAGGGTAGATGTTCACTCCCAATGCATTTTCCCTCAACAAACTTGCCCTAATATATAGTCAGGGTTTATTATAGGAAATACTGATCTGTTAAAGGGGTTCTCCAAGTTAAATTTTATGATGACCTATCCTCAGGATAGGTCATCAATATCAGATCGGCGGGGGTCCAACACTCAACACCCCCGCTGATAAGCTGTTTGAAGAGGAGGCGCGCTGTACCAGCGCTGCCTCCTCTTCATTGTTTACATGCTAGCAGTAACATGGGTAGTGGTGAGTAGTTGTAATTACACCTAACCGCCCCATTCATTTCAATGGGAAGGATCGCTCCCATAGACTTGTATGGGAATGAGCCTTCCCATTGAAATGAATGGGGCGGTTAGGTGTCAGACCCCCGCCGATCTGATATTGATGACCTATCCTGAGTATAGGTCATCAATAAATTTAACTTGGAGAACCCCTTTAAGGCTTGTGATAGAGACTTTTGCCTAGAATAGATAGAGAAATTAGTCAATATGAAAGGAAAGCAACATTTTTGTATCAGGTTTTGAAACAAGTGTTTTTGGTAGTCATTTATCTGCCATCTAACCCTTTATTATTTTCAAAATGAATAAACATTTTTTATCAGTGACTACACAGTATATTTATGTGTGATTGTGATGTATTAAAACATTTAAGAATACTGGAGGAGTATCAAAGGTCTATGCCAGTTTTCTGCTAATTTTGGCACATGTCGTAGTTAGTGCAAAAATGTGCAACCTTTCTCCTGTTTTACGCTGCTCTATCCACTTTTGAAACGTGTGTAGAAAAGTGGTTGTTTTAATCTATACAATTCACTGCACATTTATCAATGCAACTTTTTTTGAGTCACACACCCACTCCAGTAGGGGAGTGGCTTAAAAATGGAAGCAGCATTTCTAGTTGGGTTTAAAGATGCACCAAATTTATCACATAACGTGTGCTATTTGGTAAACTTCATACAATTTTTGCCAATGAAAAGTCAAAGTTAAACTGACTTAAACATATCCCCTCATGATCCCCACTGAGTGTCCTTCTGCGTAATGATTTTCCAGTCACCAATTTTCATGGGAAAAAAATGCAATTCAGCAAGGTATTGTGTTCATCTCATATTCTCACTGGATGAAGTCCCTAGGCTCCTGCAGTCCATGTATATACACCTAACACTTTTCATTTGCAATAGAAATTGATTCTCCATATTCCAGAGGTTATGTGAGTATCACCCCATATCCACATAACTGTATGCACAATGTGAATCCTCAAAATATGGATACCAGCCATGTGCATGTCACTTTTTTTACATCTTTTACATTTTTTCAATCCGTTCAACGTATACAAAATCTGTAAACATTAAATGGATGCCTCAGAGTGATGCCAAACAGTGGCATCTGTTCACCATAGAGTTTCATTGTAAAAAAAAAAAAAGTATACTTTTGAGTATACTTCAGTGATGGCTTTTTGGACTTGTTTTTATGGTATGACTTATTCCGCGGGTCACTATGATTATGGCAATATCAAATTTATATTGTGTTTATTATGTTTTATTACATAAAAATAAATAAAAAAAACTTTGGGAAAAAATGTTTGTATCATCATGTTCCAACAGCAATAACATTTTTAGGTTTCCATTAACCTGTTTGTCTAAAGGCTTTATTGCGAGGTCACCTCTAGTTTTTATCACCTTTTTGATTTTGTCCTGTTACTGCATTCATAGTGCATGGTAAATATTTTTATATCTTATTAGTTCTGCCATTTTTGGATGTGGTAATCTCAATTATGTTTATTTTTTATTTTATTTACATATTTATATTTTTGTTTTTTAGATATTTAAAACAATTTAAAAAAAATACTGTCATTTTTATTCCCATTAAGGGACTTGAATATGTGATCCTCTGATACCAAAGACTTCAATATTAGGTTGCCATATGATCCCCATGATTTTGCTATGGGGACTCCGATCAGCGGACTGAGGAGGACCCCTCCCTATGTCTAACCTGTCATATGCAGAGGTCACTACTGACTGCAGCATCTGAGTGGTTAGATGACAAGGATCAGAGATATCTCTGATCCTGGTCATTGTTGTTGGGTGTCAGCAGTATTAGATATATGGAGCTCAGCACTCAACCAGAATTATGTTGACATTAAAAAAAGAAATGAATAGGATATATAAAGTGTTCATTTTTTACTGTCTTCATCTTGAAAACAATAAAAGTTTTTAATTAACCATCATATTTTTCTTTGTTACTTCATTGCCAAAATAGATTGTAAGATGAACAATGGATCTAGCATTTCTGAATTTATTCTTCTTGGGCTTTCCAGTCCTCCTGAACTGGATATCCTCTTATTTTTGGTATTTCTTGCCATGTACTTAGTAGCTATAGCTGGTAATGTATTTATTATCATTATCACAAATTTAGACCCAGCATTAAAAACACCAATGTATTTCTTCCTTGGTAATCTCTCCCTTCTGGATATAATCTGCACTACGTCTGCAGTCCCAAAAATGTTGTTCAATTTATTTACACAGCAAAAAGTCATATCATTCAATGAATGCATTATCCAGATGTTTTTTTTCACTGTTGGTATGGACACTGAGTTTCTTCTGCTAACTTTTATGTCCTTAGACAGATATTTGGCTATTTGTAACCCATTAAGGTACCAAAGTATTATGAGTAAAAGATCTTGCTTCATTATGTCAATTGCAGTGTGGGCCTTTGGTTTTTTGAGTTCTTCTTTTCATTCTTCCAGCACTTTGTGGTTGTCATTTTGTGGACCAAAAGAAATCAATCATTTTTTTTGTGAAGTCCCTCAGGTACTAGCATTATCATGCTCCAGTATCTCTTTAAACAAGTATGTGCTTATAGTGACTGATCTTATATTAGGGCTTATCTGCATTATCCTAATTTTTATCTCGTATGTATTCATCATTTTTGCCATATTGAACATCCGTTCTGCTGAGGGCAAGAAGAAAGCGTTCTCTACGTGTGCCTCCCATATCACCATTGTTCTATTATTTTATGGAACATTAGTTTTTGCCTACTTTAAACCTTCTGATGAATCATTAAATATGGACAAAGAGATTGCTGTGTTTTATACTATTGTTATCCCAGTGCTGAACCCAATTTTATACAGTTTAAGAAATAAGGAAGTAAAATTGTCTATTCAAAAAGTGATTTTAAGAAAAGTAGTGCCTAGCTCTAAATTCTAATCTGTAACAATAATCTAGATGAAAAAAAAGACTTAGGGTATGGCTACATGGCAGAACTGGTTGAGCGGCAGCAGTCACGTCCAGATCGCAGGAGAATTGCAGTGTAGCAGTGATCCCATAGAAATTAATGGAGTTGCAATGTGAGTTGTGTGTGTTCCGTACATTCGACTTCTGAATTGCAAAAAATGCAGCTCTGCTGGATTTTTTACATTTGAGGGGTCACAATAGCAGCACACATTAGGCTTGTACTGAGACCCCATTCATTTCTATGGGATCACTGCTTCACTGTGATGCCCCTGCTTTCCTGGCTGTGGCAGCCGTCGCATGATCAATGTCGCACTGTAGCCATACGCTTATCAGTACTGCTCAATCTAGTTTTTCATTAGTATCTGCTAGTTCGTTTAGAAAAAAATTTGCTTTCAAGAACCAGATACTTATTTTTAACAAATGTGTATTATTCAGTATACAGTATTATAATAACTTTTTGACTATTCAGGTCCTTATTGCAAAAGGGATTAATCCAGATCCAAAGTCTTTTTTTAAGTCCTTTTGACTGTCAATACATACACGTTCTCCCGTAAAAGTAATGTCTTGAATATGGGGCCTTATTTACTTCTCCAAGTTGTACTGTACTGTAAAGGCCTCATGCACACAACCACATTCAGGGTCCGCGTCTGGTCCACATCTATTACCCATCAGACGCTCTTCGTAAAAAACAGCACAGATGTTAAAATTGCCATTTCTACTGATAGGAGTAAGAAAAATGTGGAATGCACATGGATGGTATCTGTATTTTGCCTACTGCATTACAGATACTGTTGTGTACATGAGGCTACTTAGTCTGTGGTATTTTGTAAACTTGATCCTTCCCATGTCACCAAAACACTGTGCTGCTGTGTGTCAAAGAAGATGGAGAAGCTTTTAATGAAGTACAGTAGAAAGCAATAGCTGCAGTTGTAAAGGGACACAGTGAATAGCGTTATTGATATCTTAGCTTTAATTTTATGAGGATGCTATGATATTTTTATATCATATATATATTTTATATTTTTATACAGCTCCATACGTTGCTTGCTCTTATTTTTTATTTTTTTATTTTTTCACACTCTCTCACAATATAATAATGTTCTGGAATAACATTGTAGTTAATATGGGTAAGATGATGGTCACTATTGTGGTTAAAGGTAACGTTTATCCAGACAGATCATACAGTCATCAGACAAGAGATTTGGTTTTACCATATATAATGTACTTACAAGACAATACATGTTACATAAAGGACATTTGCATGCACTGCCAAACCAGGACATTATCGGGAAGGAACGATTCCTTCCTAATTATTGCCTGCTCATCATTGGAGGTAAAGTTCTGCATTTACATGAAGCAATCACCTTCACTGTGAGTGATCGATAAGGCCATTGCAGATTGTTTCTAGTTAGCAGATGATTGTTTACACATAAATGATGATTTCACCCAATGAATGAGCACTTTTCTCATTCATCTGTTGATCTGTAGAACCTCTATATGGTCCGATTATCAGGAAAGAGAGTTCGTACTAATGTTTGTTCCTGATAGTCGGCCTGACAATTGCTCCATGTAAATGCAACGTTAGGCAGATGTGAAGCGAGCCCAGGAGGAGGGAGTGCGTGGACGATGGGAGTGAAAGTGGCTCTGGCAATAATAAGTGTACACACGGATCACAATGGCAATCCTTAAACAACTGCTCCATAGGGTCAGTGACTGGAGGTCATTACGAACTTTGCAAAATTTCATCTGAGAGGGTGCTCACAAGACCCTGAGAGGAAGGGGGGAGTGGCTTGCCCTGCTTGGCTCCCAGGCCAATGAGCCAATCGCTACTGCAGCAGGCAGGGAGGTGCCCTTGCAAAATGAGCAGAACTTCATTCTGTGTTGGGCTGTGAATAAGGGTAGATGGGAGTAGCAGTGTCTGACAGAAAACAATCTTAGGGAGTCAGGGTCAAAAATCACAATGAAGCTGGTATTCTACTACCAAGGACAGTGAAGGGAAAGGCTAGAATTACAAAGAAGAATTGTGTGTGTAGAATAGGGAGAGGCAGGGACAGACATTGAAGGGAAAGGCTAGAAAGAAGAATAATTGTGTAGAATAGAGAAAGGCAGGAAAAGTTGTCCGCCAGGGAGTGAAAAGATAGGAGCTGAGGATGGGTGTGCCTGGCAATACTTTCCAGCTACAATTACTGTTGCTGCTGAAGAACATTAAAAGCAGCTACATAAAAGAACATTTTTTTTGCCATGTTAACAGAAATGCGTATAAGATCAAAATTGTACAAGTGTTTTACCAAGCAGAGGATAGATATAACATTTGAAATCTCTGTAAAAACACCAGAAATACTAGTCTAAACTCCATGTCAAGGTTTCTCCACACAATTCATTTCAGTTTCTTTTTTTTTTTTTTTTTTTAATTTAGGAAAATAGCATGTGTTATTCAGGGTAGCAGACAATTATATTGAGTGGTACTGCAAAATCCTAGGAAGAAATCAGTGTCCGTGCGTCTTCACACAGTTGAAAGTTTGTTTGTTTTTGTTGAATTTTGGGAAAATAGCATATACATGTCTTACAAAACACAGAGTAGTGGATAATATACAGTGGGGAAAAAAAGTACGGTATTTAGTCAGCCACCAATTGTGCAAGTTCTCCCACTTAAAAAGATGAGAGAGGCCTGTAATTGACATCATAGGTAGACCTCAACTATGAGAGACAAAATGAGAAAACAAATCCAGAAAATCACATTGTCTGCTTTTTAAAGAATTTATTTGCAAATTATGGTGGAAAATAAGTATTTGGTCAATAACAAAAGTTCATCTCAATACTTTGTTATATATTCTTTGTTGGTAATGACAGAGGTCAAACGTTTACTGTAAGTCTTCACAAGGTTGGAACACACTGTTGCTGGTATGTTGGCCCATTCCTCTATGCAGATCTCCTCTAGAGCAGTAATGTTTTGGGGCTGTCGCTGGGCAACACGGACTTTCAACTCCCTCCAAAGGTTTTCTATGGGGTTGAGATCTGGAGACTGGCTAGGCCACTCCAGGTCCTTGAAATGCTTCTTACGAAGCCACTTCTTCGTTGCCCTGGGGGTGTGCTTGGGATCATTGTCATGCTGTAAGACCCAACCATGTTTCATCTTCAATTCCCTTGCTGATGGAAGGATGTTTGCACTCAAAATCTCACGATACATGGCCCCATTCATTCTTTCATGTACACAGATCAGTCGTCCTGGTCCCTTTGTAGAGAAACAGCCCCAAAGCATGATGTTGCCACCCCCATGCTTCACAGTAGGTATGGTGTTCTTTGGATGCAACTCAGCATTCACTCTCCTCCAAACATGACGAGTTGTGTTTCTATAAAACAGTTCTACTTTGTTTCATCTGACCATATGACATTTTTCCAATACTCTTCTGGAACATCCAAATGCTCTCTAGCAAACTTCAGATGGGCCTGGATATGTACTGGCTTAAGCAGGGGGACACGTCTGGCACTGCAGGATCTGAGACCCTGGCGGCTTAGTGTTACTGACGGTAACCTTTGTTACGTTGGTCCCAGCTTTCTGCAGGTCATTCAATAGGTCCCCCTGTGTGGTTCTGGGATTTTTGCTCACACTTCTTGTGATCATTTTGACCCCACGGGGTGAGATCTTGCGTGGAGCCCCTGATCGAGGGAGATTATCAGTGGTTTTGTATGTATTCCATTTTCTAATTATTGCTCCCACAGTTGATTTATTCACACCAAGCTGCTTGTCTATTGGAGATTCAGTCTTCCCAGCCTGGTGCAGGTCTACAATTTTGTTTCTGGTGTCCTTCGACAGCTCTTTGGTCTTCAACATAGTGGAGTTTGGAGTGTGACTGTTTGAGGTTGTGGACAGGTGTCTTTTGTACTGATAACAAGTTCAAGCAGGTGCCATTACTACAGGTAATGAGTGGAGGACAGAGGAGCCTCTTAAAGAAGAAGTTACAGGTCTGTGAGAGACAGAAATCTTGCTTGTTTGTAGGTGACCAAATACTTATTTAACACCATAATTTGCAAATAAATTCTTTAAACATCAGACAATGTGATTTTCTGGATTTGTTTTCTCATTTTGTCTCTCATAGTTGAGGTCTACCTATGATGTCAATTACAGGCCTCTCTCATCTTTTTAAGTGGGAAAACTTGCACAATTGGTGGCTGACTAAATACTTTTTTTTCCCATTGTATGTGAGTGATAATGTGAAATATTAGGCAGAAATCCATATGTGTGCATCTCAACTAAACTAAATGACCCTGTCCAGGTAAGGGATGAATCAATTGAAAGTAACACAATTGGCTTATAAGCCACAAAATCCTAAACTTGCCCTAGACTTATTATTGCCCGTTACCTCTGATGAAGCCATTGTTTTGGCGAAACACGTTGAAGGGCAGTGGTTAGCGTTTTTTAAACAGCTCTAAAATTGTGTGATTGAAATATTTATTCAGTGCAGTGTAGGCACTATTGGAAAAGACGCTAGTCAAATAGCAGTCAGGGGTTGACAGTGGTAGTGCACCCCCAGTACCCCTGTTTATATGTATACTATCAATCACACGTCCTGTGAGCAAGTTTTAGTCATAGGGTACAATTGCTCTGATGTGTAGTAGCAATTTTAGGAGATTAAACTAATAAATATTAAACCAACAGCCCTTCTAATATTCACCCATTTAATTTGTTCTAGGGCAAGTTTGGGATTTTGTGGCTTATAGGCCAATTGTGTTATTTTTATGTGTGCCTCTCCACACAGTTCAAATTTATTTTTTGTCTATTTACCATACACTGAAACTATCAACAGTGTTCTACAGTTCCTACAGGATGGTGTAAAGAAACGGCTCAAGCTAACCACCTTAAAGGTACATTTTACCACTATCAATGCGCAAGTGCAAGGAAAATTCTCTAATCAAAGATATTTCTTCAGAGCATTGAACATCCTAAGACCAACAGTCCATCCTCCACTTCCATCCTGGGACTTATCTGTAGTTGTTACAGCAGTGACCAAACTGCCGTTTGCACCATAACAAGACGCCCAAATACACTGTCTCTCTCTAAAGACTTTATTTTTAGTCACTATCACATCAACCAGGAGAATTGGTGAGCTACACGCATTAGTGTAAAGAGCCTTATTTGAGAGACAAGGGCGACTGCCTGGTACTTTGGACTATGCCAGGGTTTCTTTCTCTTCCTAAGGTGGCCTCCAGTACCAACCTCAACCAAGAGATCACTTTACCTGTTCTATACTCTGAACCTCAAGGGTTAGAGCAAGACACTATACACACTTCAGATGTAAGGAGAGCAGTCCTGACTTATGTGGAAAAAACTAAGCCTTTCAGATCCACAGAGAGTCTGTTTGCTCAACATCAAGGCCCAGACAAGGGGCGTAAAGCCAGAAAAATGACCTTACCGAGATGAATACGGTCCACCATTTAAAATTGTTATGCCCTTAGTGATGTTCAGTGGACTCTACAAATAAAGGCTCACTCTACCAGCTCAACTGCAAAATCCTGGACAGAATTGTGCCTAGAATCAATCCAGCAAATCTGTTCAGATACTTCCTGGTCATCGAGTTCAACATTCATGAAGCACTACATACTGGATAGAGTGCTAGAGCTGCTGTCTTCTCTCCCTCTCTGATAATTAAATTGCTTTCCAATTCACATATGTTATTGTGTTGTCGTAGGACGTCCAGGAAAGTAAAAACTTACTCACCAAAACTTTCACAGCTTTCTCTCCCTGAATAAAACTTTATTGAGGCATACACATAAAATGTGTGGTTCACAGAGTCCAGCCTTTATAAGGGGAATAATTGAGTAATTGACTAATTAAGTATTATTGCGAATTAACTAGAGATGAGCGAACATGCTCGTCCGAGCTTGGTGCTCGTTCGAGCATTAGGGTACTCGTAAGTGCTCGCTGCTCGGACGAGTATCTCGCCATGCTCGAGGAAATGGCAACTTCCGCATCGTGCTTTTTTGGCGCCTAAAAACACAGCCAATCACAAGCCAGGAGACTCTGCGTACCACCCAGCATCACGTGGGGCCCTTACATGTCGATAGCAGGGGTTGGCTGGCCTGATCAGGTGACCCTGGAATATACTACCGACTGGCCGCGGTGCTCGGCTCAGATGCCGTCTGGATGTCGTTAGGGATAGAGCTGCTGCCTTTCAGGGACAGTGTTAGGGCCTGCATTTAGTTGTCTGTTAGGCAGGGATCACCCACAAAGAACCCAACAGCCCTTCTAAGGGCTAGAAGACATTTTTTTTTTGTCACTTGGCTGGCTGGCACTAGTAGTGCAGCTATCGCCATATCTAACCCTGTTTTTTTTTATTGTTCTATCTCAGTGATACAAATCCATTGCACACAGCACTGTGGAACCATTCTGTGTGTCACAGTTCAGCACTGACTCACTCTAATCCATATATACTGTCCAGGTGACACTTTCTGTACGTCACAGAACACAACCAAGTCATTTGCTACCAATATCATCTACAGCTTGATCCAGAAAACTCTCTGTGCGACATTTGTCTGGGTCACAGACTAAATAGTCACCGTTAACAGGGTGTCAGTCAGTCCTACCATAGTTCCTGCACGTCACGTTCCCAAAAAAACATTATTTTTTCAGTTGTTTTAGCTCAGTGATACAAATCCATTTTACCCAGCTGTGTGTAACCTTTCTGTGTGTCACAGTTCAGCACATTCGCTCCCATCCGTATATACTGTCCAGGTGACACTTTCTGTACGTCACAGAATACAACCAAGTCATTTGCTACCAATATCATCTACCGCTTGATCCAGAAAATTCTCTGTGTGACATTTGTCTGGGTCGCAGACTAAATAGCCACCATTAACAGGGTGTCAGTGAGTTCTACCATAGTTCTTGCACGTCACGTTCCCAAAAAAACAAAATATATAAAAAAAAAATTAGTTTTTCAGTTGTTTTAGCTCAGTGATACAAATCCATTTTACTCAGCTGTGTGTAACCTTTCTGTGTGTCACAGTTCAGCACATTCGCTCCCATCCGTATATATTGTCCAGGTGACACTTTCTGTACGTCACAGAATACAACCAAGTCATTTGCTACCAATATCATCTACCGCTTGATCCAGAAAATTCTCTGTGTGACATTTGTCTGGGTCACAGACTAAATAGCCACCGTTAACAGGGTGTCAGTCAGTTCTACCATAGTTCCTGCACGTCACGTTCCCAAAAAAACAAAATATATAAAAAAAAAATTAGTTTTTCAGTTGTTTTAGCTCAGTGATACAAATCCATTTTACTCAGCTGTGTGTAACCTTTCTGTGTGTCACAGTTCAGCACATTCGCTCCCATCCGTATATATTGTCCAGGTGACACTTTCTGTACGTCACAGAATACAACCAAGTCATTTGCTACCAATATCATCTACCGCTTGATCCAGAAAATTCTCTGTGTGACATTTGTCTGGGTCGCAGACTAAATAGCCACCGTTAACAGGGTGTCAGTGAGTTCTACCATAGTTCTTGCACGTCACGTTCCCAAAAAAACAAAATATATTAAAAAAAATTAGTTTTTCAGTTGTTTTAGCTCAGTGATACAAATCCATTTTACTCAGCTGTGTGTAACCTTTCTGTGTGTCACAGTTCAGCACATTCGCTCCCATCCGTATATATTGTCCAGGTGACACTTTCTGTACGTCACAGAATACAACCAAGTCATTTGCTACCAATATCATCTACCGCTTGATCCAGAAAATTCTCTGTGTGACATTTGTCTGGGTCGCAGACTAAATAGCCACCGTTAACAGGGTGTCAGTGAGTTCTACCATAGTTCTTGCACGTCACGTTCCCAAAAAAACAAAATAAAAAAAAAATTAGTTTTTCAGTTGTTTTAGCTCAGTGATACAAATCCATTTTACTCAGCTGTGTGTAACTTTTCTGTGTGTCACAGTTCAGCACATTCGCTCCCATCCGTATATACTGTCTAGGTGACACTTTCTGTACGTCACTTAATTCTACCAGACTGAACAAGTTTGTGGGTTTCAGTACACCAGGCCCGTTTAATTTTTTTTTTTTATATCATACACTTATATACAAACAATGTTAAACCCCAGGGCTAAGGGTCGAGGACAAGGGCGTGGGCGTGGGCATTCAATTACTGCAGGGGGCAGAGGCCGTGGTCCTGGGCAGGGTGAGACAGTATCTGCTGATGAGGGAGCTGTGGAACACCGCAGAGTTACACTCCCTAGCTTCATGTCTCAACTTACAGGGACACGTGGTAGAGGACTGTTGAAACCACAACAGTGCGAACAGCTGATCTCGTGGATTGCGGACAATGCTTCAAGTAATTTGTCCACCAGTCAGTCTTCCACGCAGTCCACCCACGTTACCCAAGGGAGCACTCCTATGGCTCCTCCACCTCAACCTCGTTCCCCCCAGTCTGCCCCCTCCCAGGAAAATTTGGAATGTGATCCGGCATACTCTCAGGAACTGTTTTCTGGACCCTTCCCAGAGTCACAAACCACTTCTCAGGTTGCTGCTGACCTCGTTCCCGATGCCCAAAGTTTCCAACTGTCGCAGACTGTGGGTGATGATGATGACAATGTTGAGTTAGTGGAAGAAGTTTGTAAAGAGGTGTCAGACGATGAGGAGACACGGTTGTCAGACAGTGGTGAAGTTGTTGTTAGATGAGGAATTCCGAGGGGGGAGCAGACTGAGGAATCGGAGGATGATGAGGTGACTGACCCAAGCTGGGTTGATATGCCGAGTGAAGACAGTGCTTCTGAGGCGGAGGCGAGTGCTGCACCAGAACAGGTTGTAAGAGGCAGTGGTGTGGCCAGAGGGAGAAGCAGGGCCAGAGCTGGTGCACGTAGTGAAGCTCCCGTGGCGAGGCCTAGATGTTCGCAAGTCTGGAGGTTCTTTAAAGAAAGTGAGGATGACTGACGGACTGTGGTGTGCAACCTGTGCCACACCAGGATCAGCAGGGGTGCCACCACTACTAGCCTAACCACCACCAGCATGCGCAGGCAAATGAGTGCTAAACACCCCACTCAATGGAACCAAGGCCGTTCACCACCTCCTGCGGGTCACACCACTGCTCCTTCCCCTGTGTCACTCGCTGCCTCTGCTAGTCAACCCCCTGCGTCACTCGCTGCCTCTGCTAGTCAACCCCCTTCCCAAGACCCCGGCACGAGCGCCTCCCGCCGGAAAACCACACCTTCGCCTCAACGATCCTCCACAGTGTCCACCAACGTGTCCCAGCGCAGCGTTCAGCTGTCTTTACAGCTGACGCTGGAGCGCAAGAGGAAATACAGTTCCACCCACCCACATGCCCAAGCCCTCAACGTCCACATCTCCAAATTGCTTAGCCTGGAGATGCTGCCCTATAGGCTGGTAGAGACCGAGGCCTTTCGCAATCTCATGGCGGTGGCTGCCCCTCGGTATTCCGTCCCCAGCCGCCACTATTTTTCCCGATGTGCCGTCCCAGCCCTACACCAGCACGTGTCGGAGAACATCATCCGTGCCCTGACCAACGCTGTTTCTGAGAAGGTCCACCTAACCACGGACACGTGGACAAGTGCTGCCGGGCAGGAACACTATATCTCACTGACGGAACATTGGGTTAACTTGGTGGAGGCTGGGACCGAAAATGACCCTGGGGCCGCTCATGTACTGCCCACACCAAGGATTGCGGGGCCTACCTCGGTCACGGTCTCTCAGACCTACTATGCCTCCTCCTCCTCCTCCGACCCCTCCTCCTCCTCCTCCTCCACCGAATTACCATCCGTGGGCACGGCGCCTTCAGTCGGTAGCTCTAGGCGCAGCAGCAGTGCCGTGGGTAAGCGCCAGCAGGCGGTGCTCAAACTGCTGAGCTTAGGTGACAAAAGGCACACCGCCCAAGAGCTGTTACAGGGCATCACGGCGCAGACCGATCTGTGGCTGGCACCGCTGAACCTTAAGCCAGGCATGGTAGTGTGTGACAACGGGCGTAACCTGGTGGCGGCTCTGCAACTCGGCAGACTGACATATGTGCCATGCCTGGCCCACGTGTTCAATCTAATAGTTCAGTGGTTCCTCAAGACATACCCCAATCTGTCTGATTTGCTCACCAAGGTGCGCCGCATCTGTGCGCATTTCCGCAAGTCGAACACAGATGCTGCCACTCTCAGGGCAGCGCAGCGCCGCCTACAACTGCCCGCTCACCGACTGTTGTGCGACGTGCCCACGCGATGGAATTCCACATTAAACATGTTATCCAGAGTTTACCAGCAGCGCAGAGCGATTGTAGACTGCCAGATGTCATCTTCCACCAGAACTGGTAGTCAGGTCTCTCAGATTCCTCAAGTCTACAATGAGGAGTAGACGTGGATGTCTGATATCTGCCAGGTGTTGAGCAACTTTGAGGAGTCAACACAGATGGTCAGCGGCGATGCCGCCATTATCAGCCTCACCATCCCGCTGCTTTGCCTGTTGAAAAACTCACTGCTCAGCATCAAGTCGGATGCTTTGCGCTTGTCACAAGAGACGGTGGAGGAAGATACGTCGCTTGATAGCCAGAGCACCTTCTGTTCTGTTTCTTAGCACGTATCGGAGGAGGGGGATGAGGATGAGGAGGAAGAGGAGGAGAATGTCGGCGAGACAGTAGAGGGTACCAGTGCTCAGTCCTTAACTCTTGAGCGTGTATGGGCTGTAGAGGAGGACTTGGAGGAGGAGGAGGAAATGGAGAGTCAGGCCAGTGAGGAGAGCGAATTCTTACGTGTTGGGACTCTGGCGCACATGGCAGACTTCATGTTAGGCTGCCTATCCCGTGACCCTCGCGTTCGAAGAATTTTTTCAAACACCGATTACTGGGTGTTCACTCTCCTGGACCCACGGTACAAGCAGAACCTTTCCACTCTCATCACTGCAGAGGAAAGGAGTATGAGAGTGAATAGATATCAACAGGCCCTGGTGCACAAGCTGAAACAATTCTTCCCATCTGACGCCGCTAGCGGCAGAGGGCATGGTTCTGTGAGCCAAGTAGCGGGGGAGAGGAGGCGAGCAGGCAGCTTGACCAGCACTGGCAGGGGAACGCTCTCCAAGGCCTTTGCCTCTTTTATGTCACCCCAGCAAGACACTGTTACCTGTCCCCAGTCTAGGCAGAGCAGGGGGGAGCTGTACAGAAAGATGGTGAGGGAGTACCTAGCTGACCATACCAATGTCCGTAGCGATCACTCTGCTCCTTACAACTACTGGGTTTCAAAGCTGGACACGTGGCCTGAACTGGCGCTGTACGCCTTGTAGGTGCTGGCCTGGCCTGCCCTGCCGCTAGCGTGCTGTCAGAGCGGGTATTCAGTGCAGCTGGTGGCGTCATCACCGATAAGCGTACACGTCTGTCAACTGACAGCACTGACAGGCTGACGATTATTAAAATGAACAAAGCCTGGATTTCACCGGAATTCAAATCTCCTCTGGGGGAAAGCATCTAAAGATTTAAATAACTTATGTATCCGATTCCTCTTCTCTACTCCTCCTCCTACTCCTCCTACATATCGTCTTTGACTAACGCTGACCCAAAAAACGCCATTTTTAGAGGTCCAACTGGCACTCTTTTAGCACAATTTTTCAGGAGGGCTCCCTTCAGGCCCTTTATTCAAACAATTTTTCCAGAGGTCCACCTACAGGCCCTCTCTCCAAAAAATTTTTCCGGAGGTCCACCTACAGGCCCTCTCTTCAAACAATTTTTCCGGAGGTCCACCTACAGGCCCTCTGTCCAAACAATTTTTCCGGAGGTCCACCTACAGGCCCTCTGTCCAAACAATTTTTCCGGAGGTCCACCTACAGGCCCTCTGTCCAAACAATTTTTCCGGAGGTCCACCTACAGGCCCTCTGTCCAAACAATTTTTCCGGAGGTCCACCTACAGGCCCTCTGTCCAAACAATTTTTCCGGAGGTCCACCTACAGGCCCTCTGTCCAAACAATTTTTCCGGAGGTCCACCTACAGGCCCTCTCTCCAAACAATTTTTCCGGAGGTCCACCTACAGGCCCTCTCTCCAATTCCAGTTTCCAGTTTTATTTGCGCAAACTGCATACATTTTTATTTTTGGGATAGGTGTGAAAAATAATATTACTTGCGAATCTATATTGCCCAACATTGGATACGGTAGCAAGTAGAAGACCAAACACATGCTGCCCACAGGGTTCCGGAAATTCCTGGTCCACCCGCAAATTCCTTGTCCACAATGACAAGGAGGTCGTGGTTCTGTTGATGAGCAACAAGTCCTTCTGTACTGAAATCGCCGACAAAGTCTCCATCTAAGAACCTACAGACCATTGTGGAGAGAGCGGCACAGCTCGCCATCATAGTGACGAACCCCTAAGCCAGACTGCGCAGAGAAGATAACGAATAAATATCTCTGTGGTTATTTTTGCTAAATAAAAGTTAAATAAACCCCCCCAAAAATTCATCTGTTCCTGTGCCTGATCCACCCAAGTTGAATCTGTCCCATCCTGAGAAATTCCCCCCCAAGGAGTCCCCACTGTAACTTGCTTCCCATACAACTACTTCACCCCCCGACACCTGTGTCTCGTCATTGTCCACCACCTCCTTAGACAACACTGGTAAATCCCCACTGTCAGCACACGGAAACAGCAAAAGGTCTTGCGAATTGGGGCAGAGAATGTTCTGGGCTAGCACATCAGGGAAGGGGTGACTATGGGGTTCCAGGGAGTACGTGACCACATGCAATATCCATTTAAAAGTCATGCCACACTTGATGTAGCTCATAATTGACAATTGTACTGGTTGATGCTAAATTTTTAAGTTGGGGTCCTGCGTCGTCATTCTAACTACACCCGGCTGTTGTCACCACCACACACGCTAGCCCAGGGGGCACTCCTCTGGCTCTTCCAGCGAAACCTCCTTCCCCCCAGCCTGTCACCCCACCTACAGGCCCTCTCTCCAAACAATTTACTTCTCTGTCCTATCTTTCTCTCTTTCTCCAAACTATTTTTCCGGATAGCTGCCATATACGGTATTAAACTGAGTAGTATACATAGAAGACATACCACACTTGATCAATCTCATAATTTACGACTGTACCGGTTGATGCTAAATTTTTAAGTTGGGGTCCTGCGTCGTCATTCTAACTACACCCGGCTGTTGTCACCACCACACACGCTAGCCCAGGGGGCACTCCTCTGGCTCTTCCAGCTCAACCTCCTTCCCCCCAGCCTGCCCCCCACCTACAGGCCCTCTCTACAAACAATTTACCCGGATAGGGGACGTATTAGATATTGTACTGATGTTTTTTTTGTTTCTTCTTTTAATTGCCTCCTGACCTGTGATAGGCAGAGCATGGACACTCCCCCTTAGCTGCAGTGGGAAAGACACTCCCCTGGCCAGAGCAAGCTCTTTTTCCATTTTCCGTGGTCGAAAAATCCATAAAATATAAGGTCCCAAGATAGGGGACGTATACGGTATTAAACTGAGAAGAATCGATACTGCACCGGATGATGCTAGAGTATTTCCAAATGCATTCCGGCTGTTGTCACCACCACACACGCTAGCCCAGGGGGCACTCCTCTGGCTCTTCCAGCAAAACCTCCTTCCCCCCCCACCTACATGCCCTCTCTCCAAACAATTTTCCCGGGTAGGGGGACGTATTAGATATTGTACTGATTCTGAATTGCCTCCTGCAATAGACAGGAATCAAACCCAGATCAACTGCTTGGGAAGTAGCTATGCTCACCACTATACCACCAGCAGGCACAGCAACTGATAAGAACAGATACTAAACTTGATTTCAGCTGCAGTGCCAGCATGAGCAGTGGTGTCACCTGCAGGCGTGGGTGATGGACCTTCGTTGCACCTAGTTGGGTGCTTCCCTAACATGTGATGGGTATTTGCCTCGCCTTTCTTGGTCTGGGTGAGCACAATTGCCATGAGGGTAACCACCAGGCTGTTGCCTGAGAATTTGGGGTAATGGTGGGATTAAGCAGCCTCAGATGCATCCATGCATGCTGCCCCTGCTGTTTCCTGTCCATTTCCGTGGTGTTTCCATCATTTTCTGAGGTTTCCAGGTTTTCACCCAGCCTTCCCTAGGCAGAGCCTTGGTCCCCTGCAAAAAATGCTCGAGTCTCCCATTGACTTCAATGGGGTTCGTTACTCGAAACGAGCACCCGAGCATCGGGAAAAGTTCGACTCGAATAACGAGCACCCGAGCATTTTAGTGCTCGCTCATCTCTAGAATTAACCTGTCTCTTCTGGTCTAACATCCCAACTTCCTCTGTGTCAAGAGTCTGGTGAAGGAGGCAGAAGTCATAGCCATTCTCCCATGGTGGCATTGCATGGCCTGGTACTGTTTTTGTGGTCACACTTAAAGGACAGTTACAGAAGATAGCAGACCTTATCTTCTTCATCTACTTAGATTGCATCTCACGGTGTAGAGTTTCTTGCTCTAGCCCTTGAAGCTCAGGGTATAGAATGGTTAAAGTGATCTCTTGGTTGAGGTTGGTACTAGAGGCCACATTACGAAGAAACCCTGGCATAGTCTGAAGTACCAGGCAGTCCCCCTGGTTTCTCAAATAAGGCTCATTACACAACAGTGCATGTAGCTCACTAATTCTCCTAGCTGAGGTGATGGTGACTAAAAAGAAAGTCTTTAGAGAGAGTCAGTGTATTTGGGACTCTTGTAAGGATTCAAACAGGAGTTTGGTTAATGCTGTAACAACTACAGTAACAACTACAAATAAGTCCCAGGATGGAAGTAGAGGACAGACTGTTGGTCTTAGGATGTTCAAGAAAGATCTAATTAGACTGTGATTAGATAATTGTCCTTGCAGTTGCATGTTAATAGCAGTAAAAGCAGTAAAATGCACCTTTATACATAAGTGTTTAGCTTGAGCCGTTTCTTTACACCATCCTGTAGGAACTGGAGGACACTGTTGACAGCCTCTGTGTATGCTAAATTGACTGAGCACCAATTATTAGAGATTCTCCAAACTATGTTGTAGATTTTTACTGTATTAGGTCATTTTCCCAAGCGGTCCGGAAATGTCCGATTTTAAGGGCAGATGCTTTCCTACACATAAAATGATACAACATTTTTTCTCCTTTTTGAAAGCAGTTTCAGGTTTGTTATATTGTGCATGGTAGGGCTCACAGCAGCAGCTGTAAGAGTATGGTACATAATCAACAAGGCTGGAGATATGTAGCTGTGGATTGCGGGGCCTACCTCGATCACGGTCTCTCAGACTACTATGCCTCCTACTCCCACCCCTCCTCCACCTCCTCCTCCGAATTACCATCCGTGGGCACGGCGCCTTCAGTTGGTAGCTCTAGGCACAGCAGCAGTGCCGTGGGTAAGCGCCAGCAGGCGGTGCTCAAACTGCTGAGCTTAGGTGACAAAAGGCACACCGCCCAAGAGCTGTTACAGGGCATCACTGCGCAGACCGATGTGTGGCTGGCACCGCTGAACCTCAAGCCAGGCATGGTTGTGTGTGACAATGGGCATAAAATGGTGGCGGCTCTGCACACGGCAGACTGACACATGTGCCATGCCTGGCCCACGTCTTCAATCTCATAGTTCAGCGGTTCCTCAAGACATACCCCAATCTGTCTGATTTGCTCACCAAGGTGCGCCGCATCTGTGCGCAAGTCGACCACAGATGCTGCCACTCTAAGGGCAGCGCCATGCCGCCTACAACTGTGCGCTCACCGACTGTTGTGCGACATGCCCACGAGATGGAATTCGACATTAAACATGTTATCCAGAGTTTACCAGCAGCGCAGAGCGATTGTAGACTGCCAGATGTCAACTTCCACCAGAACTGGTAGTCAGGTCACTCAGATTCCTCAAGTCTACAATGAGGAGTGGACGTGGCTGTCTGATATCTGCCAGGTGTTGACCAACTTTGAGGAGTCAACACAGATGGTCAGCGGCGATGCCGCCATTATCAGCCTCACCATTCCGCTGCTTTGCCTGTTGAAAAACTCACTGCTCAGCATCAAGTCGGAAGCTTTGCGCTTGTCACAAGAGATGGTGGAGGAAGATACGTCGCGTGATAGCCAGAGCACCCTCCAGTCTGTTTCTCAGCGGGTATCGGAGGAGGGGGATGAGGAGGAAGAGGAGGAGAATGTCGGCGAGACAGAAGAGGGTACCAATGCTCAGTCCTTCTTAACTCTTGAGCGTGTATGGGCTGAAGAGGAGGAGGAGGAGGAGGAGGAAATGCAGTGTCAGGCCAGTGAGGAGAGGGAATTCTTACGTGTTGGGACTCTGGCGCACATGGCAGACTTCATGTTAGGCTGCCTATCCCGTGACCCTCGTGTTAGAAGCATTTATTCAAACACCGATTACTGGGTGTTCACTCTCCTGGACCCACGGTACAAGCAGAACCTTTCCACTCTCATCCCCGTAGAGGAAAGGAGTATGAGAGTAAATCAATATCAACAGGCCCTGGTGCACAAGCTGAAACAATCCTTCCCATCTGACGCCGCTAGCGGCAGAGGGCGTGGTTCTGTGGGCCAAGTAGCGGGGGAGAGGAGGCGAGCAGGCAGCTTGTCCAGCACTGGCAGGGGAACGCTCTCCAAGGCCTTTGCCAGTTTTAGGTCACCCCAGCAAGACACTGTCACCTGTCCCCAGTCTAGGCAGAGTAGGGGGGAGCTGCACAGAAAGATGGTGAGGGAGTACCTAGCTGACCATACCAACGTCCAGACCGATCACTCTGCTCCATACAACTACTGGGTTTCAAAGCTGGACACGTGGCCTGAACTGGCGCTGTACGCCTTGGAGGTGCTGGCCTGCCCTGCTGCTAGCGTGTTGTCAGAGCGGGTATTCAGTGCAGCTAGTGGCGTCATCACCAATAAGCGTACACACCTGTCAACTGACAGCGCTGACAGGCTGACGCCTATTAAAATGAACAAAGCCTGGATTTCACCGGAATTCAAATCTCCTCTGGGGGAAAACAGCTAAAGATTAACTTTACTTATGTATCCGATTCCTCTTCTCTACTCCTCCTACTCCTCCTCCTTGGCACTGTTTTACCACAATTTTTCCGGAGGGCCCTCTACAGGCCCTCTCTCCAAACAATTTTTCCAGAGGTCCACCTACAGGCCCTCTCTCTAAACAATTTTTCCGGAGGTCCACCTACAGGCCCTCTCTCCAAACAATTTTTCCGGAGGTCCACCTACAGGCCCTCTCTCTAAACAATTTTTCCGGAGGGCCCCTACAGGCCCTCTTTCCAAACAATTTTTTCGGAGGTCCATCTACAGGCCCTCTCTCTAAACAATTTTTCCGGAGGGCCCCCTACAGGCCCTCTCTCCAAATAATTTTTCCAGAGCGCCACCTACAGAGCCTCTTTCCAAACAATTTTTTCGGAGGTCCACCTACAGGCCCTCTCTCTAAACAATTTTTCCGGAGGGCCCCCTACAGGCCCTCTCTCCAAACAATTTTTCCAGAGGGCCACCTACAGGCCCTCTCTCCAAACATTTTTTTCCGCAGTGTCAACTACAGACAGTGTAAAACAATGTTTCAGGAGCGTCAAACAGACAGTCCAAAACAATTTTTCAGGAGGCGCAAGTACCGACATTTAAAAAAAAAATTTTTTTTCTGAGGGTCGACTTTATGTACTCCGAAAAGAAAAATTTTTTTGGAGGCTCAACAAAAGCCATTTCACTGCATTCTCAGTCGGACAAAGTCATTGGTGGTGTAACCGCCATGCTGTGTCAGGCTAAATTTTTGGGTGCTTCACCAGCTACCGCATACTAACTCAGTCACTCTGTTGTCACCGCCACCATACAGGGCCACAAAAAATGTTTATGTGGTTCGCCTGCTCCCGCAGTGTCACTCTGTCACTCTGTTGTCACCGCCATGCTGTGTCAGGCTAAATTTTTGGGTGGCTCACCTGCTACCTCATCTAACGTGGTCACTTGTTGGTGTCACCGCCATGCTGTGTCAGGCTTATGCCTGCATCGTGTGGCTGGGGATAGGAGAGCAGTGCCAGCATGGGCATGGGTGATGGACCTTCGTTGCACCTAGTTGGGTGCTTCCCTAACATATGATGGGCATGTGCCTCGCCTTTCTTGGTCTGGGTGAGCACAATTGCCATGAGGGTAACCACCAGGTTGTTGCAGGAGAATTTGGGGTAATAGTGGGATTAGGCAGCTTCAGAGGTATCCATGCATGCTGCCCCTGCTGTTTCCTGTCCATTTCTGTGGTGTTTTCATCATTTTCTGAGGTTTCCAGGTTTTCACCCAGCCTTCCCTAGGCAGAGCCTTGGTCCCCTGCAAAAATGCTCGAGTCTCCCATTGACTTCAATGGGGTTCGTTACTCGAAACGAGCATCCGAGCATCGGGAAAAGTTTGTCTCGAATAACGAGCACCCAAGCATTTTAGTGCTCGCTCATCTCTATCTAACACCAATCTCTCTATGAAATAATTATAAATCTACTGTATCTAGCTCTTGTCTTCTCTTCACAGTGAATCTACCTCTCTGACCTCCAACTAGCTGTATTCTGTGTTTTAAAATCCCTTTCCTCTATCTGACAGATAAATGATCCAGAGAAAAACATTGCAAATCCTGGCTGGTATCTTATGCAGTGCTTGTGACATGTCCACTGACACCACATCTATAGCCAACTATAACCTATAGTGCCTATAACTGGCTGAGGGTACTTTCACATCAGCATTTTGGTTTTCCAATTTTGAGAATTTTCCTGCAGAGGATTTAAAACTGGCCAAAATAGTTCAGTTTTGTCCTCATTAATTGTCAATGGGCACAAAACTGACCAGGATGCATAAGTATGCATCAGTTACATTTTGTTGCATTTTGTAACCAGTCCCGAAACGGAACAAACCGCCGTTACCAAAAAGAAAACAATCCATCACCCACATGAAACACAAACATTTTATTCAGGTTTTGAGGTCCTTTGTTGTATCTCAAAACCTAAATTTAAAAAAAAAAACTGATATGAAAGTAGCCTGAGGCTGACTGAAAGGCATTATGGGTAAACCCATAGGAAGGGAGTCAAGTCACCCTCTTTGTTCATCTTGTCACCTTTCTTATATTCTGATATGTAAAATGACTCACACCATTTTGAGCAAATTAAGTTTTGAGGAAGTTTGCAACATATTTGATTCATGTGGAATCAGTTCACTTTCAGTAGAATTGATGTTTTTTTTCACCTCGCTTCCTAAAAATGGTATAAAAAGTGAGCAAAATGTTATGTACCCCAAAGTGTTACCAGTTAAAACTACAGACCTTCTGTCAAAAAACAAGCTTTATTCAGCAATAATAGTGGCTCTTAGAATATGGGGACGCTGATTTCGATTTTAAAAGGTGATTTTACAATACTAAATTAGTAAAGTATAAAAACATTATTCACATTTGGCATCATTGTAATCAACCTGTACAATGACATTAACATGTCATACTGCATGAGGAATCCCATAAAAAAATACAAATAGATAGGATTGCTGTTTTTTGGCCCCTGCAACTCGATTAAAAATGTATCCCAAAGAAAACCAAAATAAAAAATCAGCTCATTAGGCAAAAAACAAGCCCTCACACACCTTAATTAACATAAATATAATAAGCTATAGTTCTTATAATAGCATTTTAGCAAGTTTCATGATATAAAAGTCAAATAGCCCTCCTTCACTTTTGAGCCCTGCCATGTGCCCAAACAGCTGTTTACAACCATATATGGGGTATTGCTATATTCAGGAGAAAATGCTCACTAGACACCTATATAAAATCCTTTTGGGGATTGTTTCCAAAATAGGGTCTTTTGGGAGTGTTTCTTGTGTTATGGCACTTCATGGCCTCTGCAAACCTGAAATGGTGTCTGAAAATCATACTAAACTGATGAAGGCTCTACATTTGCACTTTCATTTCTGAGACCACATATGGAATATTTCACAAATCTGCTGAATCATGGTAATATTGAATTTTATCACCATTTTTAAAATATATTTTTATTTTGAAAACTTTTCATTCCTTCAAATGGAAGCGCACAACAAGCCTCCAGTAAAGGCACAATAAAAACAATCAACTAGGGTACAAGTTCAACAGGTCGTCTCTGGTACAGGTTGAGTACTAAGACCAAAGGTGGAGTGTCGCACAGTGTGCTCAATCCAAGCTCTCTAATGTGTCTGTCGAAGAAAGCAGTAGTAGTGATAGGTGTTGATACTAAGAAGGTCTGTTGTTGTGATATGATGATATTGGGTCAGTGAGCCCCATTTTCCCCAAGGTACATGTTTAAGGGGATGGATACAGAAATAGGTCCGAGTTTGGACCTCTTATTTACTACCATGTATGTCATTCCCAGTGTTCACTGAGAATTACGCTGCTTTCTGTAAATTGCCCATTTTTTCCATAATTTGGTGAATTTATGGTTTGCCCTCATCTCCCATGAGGTGAGCTCCTCAAATCTGTAAATCTGATCAACCTTCAACACCCACTGTTCTATTGAGGGAAGGTCAGATGAAAGCCAATATTTCGGGATCAAAAAACAAGCTGCCAATATCAACTGCTTAAACAGTCTAGGATTGGAATTGGACACCGTACAATTAGGCGTGTAGAGACCCAGAAGAGCTATCCCGGGAGATGCCCGATGCGCAGTACCACAAACCTGGTTTGAGATTTGAAAATCCGATTCCACCATTGATTTAATTGGGGGCATGACCACCATATATGGAAGAAGGTACCTTTGTCTTGGAGACATCTCCAGCATGTGTCGGAGGCGGACGGTGAATAAAGACATGTTTTATCAGGGGTTTTACACCATCTCGTGATAACTTTGTACCAATTTTCCTGTATCCTGATGCATCTGTGTGGGGAGGTGAGGATGGCCTCTATTTCAATATTTGTAAACTTGCAATTTAGGTCCCTTTCCCAGAGTCTGATGAAAGCTGGGGTTGTGCTAGGGTGAGGGATTCTTATTCTGTTATATAGTTGCGAGATAGGCTTCGGAAGGCTAGAGGTGTTACTAATCAGGCTTTTGAACCAAACCTGGAGGCGGAGTAAGTCCCCCAATTCAACATGTTAGGAGATGGTATGCTCATAAAAAATTAAGAGAGTTAAGATAAGGTTGTTGATATTTAAACAGGTGTCCCAGGGCATCTATGCTAAGAATGCGGGAGTCTCGAAAAAGGTCCCTCAGGGCAATTGTTGAGTTCCTGGTTTTTAAGGGTAATCCCTCATATAATGCCTTCGGGGCTGAGTAAAAAATATCTCAGGCTTGAAGGAGCGTGGACAGGAGGGGGATCGAGTATTGTGTGCTTTGAAACTATTTCCAAGCCGATAGTGTAGCTTTAATTAGTGGGGTAGCAGTGGGAGAGATAGATGGTGAGGTCTTGCAACTCAGTAATGTAGATCTGAAAGTGGAGCCCAATAATGATTGTTCCATGGATACCCATGATTTATGTGGTGGTGCTCTCAGCCAATCTACCACTCGTGAGAGAAGAACTGCTTTCCCATAAAGTTCTGGGTCAGGAAGTGCAATTCCTCCCATCTGTTTGGGCCAGGTCAGAGTGTTATATGAAAGACCTTCTTTCTGGTCCAAATAAAAGATCTAAACAATGATCTCAATATGTTATAATACAAAACGGGAACTGGGATCGGGAGTACCTGTTGTAAATATGTCAATTTTGGTAAAACCAATGATGTCAATATATTTTTCCTCCCAAACCAGGAAAGGATAGGGAGGTATAGGTTTGTAAGAGTGTCGGAGATGTTTCACAGGAGAGGGAAAACAGCTTGGAAGGATCAGCACTGATTTAAGGCCAAGATAGGTCAAAGAAGGGGCAGACCAGTTAAAGGGAGAATTTTGTTTAAGAAGGTTCTTATGTGGTGCGGAAAGGGCAGAGCTAATTATTAGTTGGATTTATAAATGCTGGTATATCTTAGGGAGGGCCATATCTGGGTTGCTAATCATAATTAACAAATCATCCGCAAATGCGGCTGTTTTGTGTTCCTGGTCACCTACAGTACTTCAATGCCTCCGATTTCCTGGTCTGCTCTAATTGTCTGGAGGAGCGGATCTAGGATCAGGACAAATAGGAGGGGAGAAAGAGGCCACTCTTGCTGGGTTCCATTCCTTATCCAAAAAGGGTCGGAAAGGACGTCATTGACTATAATAGAAGCGGATGTGTCAATTGCATGCAGGATGGGTTCTGGGAAGTGTTGTTGTGAAATAACTTGTTTCCTAAAAGACCACCTCACTTTATCAAATGCCTTCTCATCATCTGTACTGAGAAGGACTATGGGAATAGATTTATGTTTAGCGTAGTATAATAAGTTAAGCACTCTTGCCGTATTGTCTCTACCTTCTCTTCCCTTGAAAAAAACCACTTGATCCCTGTGTATCAGTGAAGGTAGAATATTTGCTAATCTGTTTGCTAGCATTTTAGCCAACCATTTGAGGTCCACATTGAGGAGCAAAATTGGTCTGTAGTTGGAGCATAGTGTGCGATCTTTGCCCTCCTTGGGTATCAGAGTGATATGGGCTTTTGTCATTTCTCTGGACAGGGGTTTGTCTTAGTGTCAAGTTATAAACTGGAAGCAATTTTGGTACTAATAGGTGCTGGAAAGTAGAATAATAGGAGATTAGGAGGCCATCAGGGCCTGGGCTTTTCCCTTTAGGTGACTGTTTTATGGCACTGATAAGCTCCTCAGAGGTAAAAGGGGCTGCAAGTTGTTGCTTATTAGGACAAATTAAATTTTTCTAAGAAGGGGTAGGTAGCTAAGGCACTTCTTGTATTATTGTTGGCATATTGGTCAGAATCTAGGTTATATAGGGATTCATAGTAGTCTCTAAAGTATGAAGATATCGTTTTGGAGTCTTGCGCAAGAGAGCCCTTGGGTCCTTTCAGTTGGTGCACATAGTTAGCTGATTTCCTCTGTATCACAAATTTAGACGCTTTATTGCCATAGACAAATATCTTATGATGAGAATGTAAATAATATTTCACCGAGGCCATGTTTAAAAGGTTTAAAATATTGAGCTGCTCAGTCACAAAGGGTTAACTGTTTGTCTAGCTGGGTGACTGGTACTTTCACTTTCACTTTGTGCCATCATCTAATTACCTTTATCTGTAAACTACTGAGAGGCCATAAACGCTTATTAAAGCCACATTCTTATCAGTAAGGTAAGGATTGAGCTTTAATGAGTGTTTATGATGTGAGAGAAAAGAGATAAGCTGTCCGTCTGCTCCTCAGATGACGGAATTGAGAAAAAATCCACAGGCAGCTAGTACAGCTTGTCAGCTCTGTACACAAAAAATGATTCCATATTGTTAATAAAGACTAGAGATGAGCGAGCATACTCGTCCGAGCTTGGTGCTCGTTCGATTATTACGGTACTCGTAAGTGCTCGCTGCTCGGACGAGTATCTCGCCATGCTCGAGGAAATGGCAACTTCCGCATCGTGCATTTTTGGCGCCTATAAACTCAGCCAATCACAAGCCAGGAGACTCTGCGGTACACCCAGCATCACGTGGGGCCCTTACATGTCAATAGCAGGGGTTGGCTGGCCTGATCAGGTGACCCTGGAATATACTAGTGACTGGCCGCGGTGCTCGGCTCAGATGCTGTCTGGATGTCGTTAGGGATAGAGCTGCTGCGTTTCAGGGAGAGTGTTAGGGCCTGCATTTAGTTCTCTGTTAGGCAGGAATCACCCACAAAAACCCAACAGCTCTTCTAAGGGCTACAAGAAATTTTTTTTTGTCTCCTGGCTTGGCTGGCTGGCTGACACTAGTAGTGCAGCTATCGCCATATATAACCCCTTTTTCTTTTTTATTGTTATATCTCAGTGATACAAATCCATTTCACACAGCTGCGTGGAACCATTCTGTGTGTCACAGTTCAGTACACTCACTACAATCCGTATTTTCTGTCCAGGTGACACTTTCTGTACGTCACTTAATATAACCGGGTCTTTTGCTCTCATATAGCTAGATCCCAAAAATCTCTGTGCGACATTTGTCTGGGTCGCAGTCAAAATAGCCACCGTCAGCAGGGTGTCAGTTAGCTCTACGATAGTTTCTGCACGTCACGTTCCAAAAAAAACAAAACTAAAAAAAATAATATATATAAAAAAAAAAGTTTTTTTGTTGTTTCAGCTGAGTGATACAAATCCATTTCACACAGCTGCGTGGAACCATTCTGTGTGTCACAGTTCAGTACACTCACTACAATCCGTATTTTCTGTCCAGGTGACACTTTCTGTACGTCACTTAATTCAACCAGACTGAACAAGTTTGTGGGTTTCAGTACAGCAGGCCCATTTATTTTTTATTTTTTATATAAAACACTAATATACAGAAAATGTTGAACCCCAGGGCTAAGGGTCGAGGACGAGGGCGTGGGCATTCAATTACTGCAGGCGGCAGAGGCCGTGGTCCTGGGCAGGGTGAGACAGTACCTGCTGATGAGGGAGCAGGGGAACGCCGCAGAGCTACACTCCCTAGCTTCATGTCTCAACTTACAGGGACACGTGGTAGAGGACTGTTGAAACCACAACAGTGCGAACAGCTGATGTCGTGGATTGCGGACAATGCTTCAAGTAATTTGTCCACCAGTCAGTCTTCCACGCAGTCCACCCACGTTACCCAAGGGAGCACTCCTCTGGATCCTCCACCTCAACCTCCTTCCCCCCAGTCTGCCCCCTCCCAGGAAAATTTGGAATGCGATCTGGCATACTCTCAGGAACTTTTTTCTGGACCCTTCCCAGAGTCACAAACCACTTCTCAGGTTGCTGCTGACCTCATTTCCGATGCCCAAGTTTTCCAACTGTCGCAGTCTGTGGGGGGTGATGATGATGATGATGACAATGTTGAGTTAGTGGAAGAAGTTTGTAAAGAGGTGTCGGACGATGAGGAGACACGGTTGTCAGACAGTGGTGAAGTTGTTGTCAGGGCAGGAAGTCCGAGGGGGGAGCAGACTGAGGAATCGGAGGATGACTAGGTGACTGACCCAAGCTGGGTTGATAAGCCGAGTGAAGACAGTGCTTCTGAGGCGGAGGCGAGTGCTGCACCAGAACAGGTTGGAAGAGGCAGTGGTATGGCCAGAGGGAGAAGCAGGGCCAGAGCTGGTGCATCAGCAGCAACTGTTTCGCGTAGTGAAGCTCCCGTGGCGAGGCCTAGATGTTCGCAAGTCTGGAGGTTCTTTAAAGAAAGTGAGGATGACCGACGGACTGTGGTGTGCAACCTGTGCCACACCAGGATCAGCAGGGGTGCCACCACTACTAGCCTAACCACCACCAGCATGCGCAGGCATATGAGTGCTAAAACCCCACTCAATGGAACCAAGGCCGTTCACCACCTCCTGCGGGTCACACCACTGCTCCTTCCCCTGTGTCACTCGCTGCCTCTGCTAGTCAACCCCCTGCGTCACTCGCTGCCTCTGCTAGTCAACCCACTGCTCAGGACCCCGGCACGAGAGCCTCCCGCCGGAAAACCACACCTTCGCCTCCACAATCCTCCACAGTGTCCACCAATGTGTCCCAGCGCATCGTTCAGCTGTCTTTACAGCAGACGCTGGAGCGCAAGAGGAAATACAGTTCCACCCAACCACATGCCCAAGCCCTCAACGTCCACATCTCCAAATTGCTGAGCCTGGAGATGCTGCCCTATAGGCTGGTAGAGACCGAGGCCTTTCGCAATCTCATGGCGGTGGCTGCCCCTCGGTATTCGGTCCCCAGCCGCCACTATTCTTCCCGATGTGACGTCCCAGCCCTACACCAGCACATGTCAGAGAACATCATCCGTGCCCTGACCAACGCTGTTTCTGAGAAGATCCACCTAACCACGGACACGTGGACAAGTGCTGCCGGGCAGGGACACTATATCTCACTGACGGCACATTGGGTTAACTTGGTGGAGGCTGGGACCGAGACTGACCCTGGGGCCGCTCATGTAATGCCCACACCGAGGATTGCTGGGCCTACCTCGGTCACGGTCTCTCAGATGTACTATGCCTCCTCCTCCGACCCCTCCTCCTCCTCCATCTCCTCCCCGCTCTAGGTGCAGCAGCAGTGCCCGTGGGTAAGCGCCAGCAGGCGGTGCTCAAAAGGCACACCGCTCAAGAGCTGTTACAGGGCATCACGGCGCAGACCGATGTGTGGCTGGCACCGCTGAACCTCAAGCCAGGCATGGTTGTGTGTGACAACGGGCGTAACCTGGTGGCGGCTCTGCAACTCGGCAGACTGACACATGTGCCATGCCTGGCCCACGTGTTCAATCTAATAGTTCAGCGGTTCCTCAAGACATACCCCCAATCTGTCTGATTTGCTCACGAAGGTGCGCCGCATCTGTGCGCATTTTCGCAAGTCGACCACAGATGCTGCCACTCTCAGGGCAGCGCAGCGCCGCCTACAACTGCCCGCTCACCGACTGTTGTGCGACGTGCCCATGAGATGGAATTTTACCAGTAGCGCAGAGCGATTGTAGACTGCCAGATGTCAACTTCCACCAGAACTGGTAGTCAGGTCAGTCAGATTCCTCAAGTCTACAATGAGGAGTGGACATGGATGTCTGACATCTGCCAGGTGTTGAGCAACTTTGAGGAGTCAACACAGATGGTCAGCGGCGATGCCGCCATTATCAGCCTCACCATCCCGCTGCTTTGCCTGTTGAAAAACTCACTGCTCAGCATTAAGTCGGATGCTTTGCGCTTGTCACAAGAGACGGTGGAGAAAAATACGTCGCTTGATAGCCAGAGCACCCTCCGGTCTGTTTCTCAGCGCGTATCAGAGGAGGGGGATGAGGATGAGGAGGAAGAGGAGGAGAATGTCGGCGAGACAGTAGAGGGTACCAATGCTCAGTCCTTAACTCTTGAGCGTGTATGGGCTGAAGAGGAGGACTTGGAGGAGGAGGAGGAGGAGGAAATGGAGAGTCAGGCCAGTGAGGAGAGGGAATTCTTACGTGTTGGGACTCTGGCGCACATGGCAGACTTCATGTTAGGCTGCCTATCCCGTGACCCTCGCGTTAGAAGAATTTTTTCAAACACCGATTACTGGGTGTTCACTCTCCTGGACCCACGGTACAAGCAGAACCTTTCCACTCTCATCCCTGCAGAGGAAAGGAGTATGAGAGTGAATAGATATTAACAGGCCCTGGTGCACAGGCTGAAACAATCCTTCCCATCTGACGCTGCTAGCGGCAGAGGGCATGGTTCTGTGGGCCAAGTAGCGGGGGAGAGGAGCCGAGCAGGCAGCTTGTCCAGCACTGGCAGGGGAATGCTCTCCAAGGCCTTTTCCAGTTTTATGTCACCCCAGAAAGACACTGTCACCTGTCCCCAGTCTAGGCAGAGTAGGGGGGAGCTGTACAGAAAGATGGTGAGGGAGTACCTAGCTGACCATACCAACGTCCAGACCGATCACTCTGCTCCATACAACTACTGGGTTTCAAAGCTGGACATGTGGCCTGAACTGGCGCTGTACGCCTTGGAGGTGCTGGCCTGCCCTGTAGCTAGCGTGCTGTCAGAGCGGGTATTCAGTGCAGCTGGTGGCGTCATCACCGATAAGCGTACACGCCTGTCAACTGACAGCGTTGACAGGCTGACGCTTATTAAAATGAACAAAGCCTGGATTTCACCGGAATTCAAATCTCCTCCGGGGGAAAGCAGCTAAAGATTAACATTACTTATGTATTCGATTCCTCTTCTCTACTCCTCCTACTCCTCCTCCTCCATGTCGTCTTTGCCTAACGCTGACCAAAAAAAACCAATTTTTTAGAGGTCCAACTGGCACTCTTTTACCACAATTTTTCAGGAGGGCCCCCTACAGGCCCTCTCTTCAAACAATTTTTCCAGAGGTCCACCTACAGGCCCTCTCTCCAAACAATTTACGTCATTTTCCTATCTTTCTCTCTCTCCAAACTATTTTTCCAGATAGCTGCCATATACGGTAATAAACTGAGAAGAATACAGAGAACACATGCCACACTTGATCAAGCTCATAATTTACGACTGTACCGGTTGATGCTAAATTTTTAAGTTGGGGTCCTGCGTCGTCATTCACTGAATTTCACTGATCTCCTCAACGTCTCCTCAAAGAACCGTAAGACCATTGTCGAGAGAGCGGCACAGCTCGCCATCAAAGTGACGAACCCCAACGCCAGACTGTGCAACGAAGAGTACTAATAAATATCTCTGTGGTTATTTGTGCTAAATAAAAGTTAAATAAACAAAAAAAAAAATAAAAATAATTGATCTGTTCCTGTGCCTGATCCACCCAAGTTGAATCTGTCCCATCATGAGAAAGTCCCCCCAAGGAGTCCCCACTGTAACTTGCTTCCCATACAACTACCTCACCCCCCGACACCTGTGTCTCGCCATTGTCCACCACCTCCTCAGGCAACACTGGTAAATCCCCACTGTCAGCACACGGAGACTGCAAAAGGTCTTGCGAATTGGGGCAGAGAATGTTCTGGGGTAGCACATCAGAGAAGTGGTGACTATGGGGTTCCAGGGAGTACGTGACCACATGCAATCTCCATCTAAAAAGTCATATTGAGGCTCACCACCATGCTTTACACTGCAATCTTATTATTGAGGCTCCCCACCATGCTTTACACTGCAATCTTATTGAAAGACAGACAATCAGGGGTTCACCGCCAGGTTGTCAGGCAGAATTTTTAAGTGGGTCACCATTACCGTGTCCCTGAAAATTGGCGGTGATGGACCTTTGTTGCACCTAGTTGGGTGCTTCCCTAACATGTGATGGGCATGTGCCTCGCCTTTCTTGGTCTGGGTGAGCACAATTGCCATGAGGGTAACCACCAGGCTGTTGCCTGAGAATTTGGGGTATTGGTGGGATTAGGCAGCCTCAGAGGCATCCATGCATGTTGCCCCTGCTGTTTCCTGTCCATTTCCGTGGTGTTTCCATAATTTTCTGAGGTTTCCAAGTTTTCACCCAGCCTTCCCTATGCAGAGCCTTGGTCCCCTGCAAAAAATGCTCGAGTCTCCCTTTGACTTCAATGGGGTTCGTTATTTGAAACGAGCACCCAAGCATAGGGAAAAGTTCGACTCGAATAACGAGCACCCGAGCATTTTAGTGCTCACTCATCTCTAATAAAGACCAATTGAAAAAGTGATTTTTAGATCAAAATAAGTATAATGCAATAATAAAAAAAATGCCCCTAATGGTGTACATAGCCTTTAAGTTCATCTCTGAGGTCAGCAAGTTCAGACAGTTGTGCTTGTAGAAGAGACTGTTTATGTGTACTTTTTATTTTTTGTATTTTATCATAAAGGGCCTCAATTTGCTTAGATCTCTCTTTTTTATATGTGCTCCTACACTTGTGTAGTGGCCCTGTATGTACGCTTTGTGGGCGTCCCAAAGGGTTTGAGGTGTTATATCTGGGGTCTTATTTATAGAGAAGTATTCCTCTAGTGATTGCAATAGGAGAGTCTTAGCATCTGGTTTACTGATCATTTAATCACCAGGTTGAAAAAGAGTGCTGTTTTTTCGGTGTTTCTAACTATATGTATATTGGGGAGTGGTCTGAATAAAACCAATATTCACCCTCGAACACAGCTGGAGATGCTCCTTAGACACAAAGAGGTAGTCTAGGCATTGATAAGCTCCGTGGACCAAGGAGAAATAGGTATAGTCCACAGTACCAGGGTGGAGTGCACACCAGACATCTATCAGGTGTCCCCTCCAAAGTTTAGAAATTGGGGATCTCAATGCTCTTTGTGAATGTACAGATTTGTGTGAAGAGGAATCCAGTAATGGGTTTATAGCTAGATTAAAGTCTCCACCTAAGACTGTAATGCCTTCCTTAAAGGAGTCAATCATAGTTAAGAGGTCCCTGAGCCAGTAAACCTGCTTGTTGTTGGGTGCATATACATTTATAAATGTGTAGCATTGTGAGCCTATCTTTCCTTTGATCATGAGGTATCTACCTTCGATTTTGAGGATTGGATCCAAAAATTGGAAAGGGAGTCTTCTCTGGAATCCTATGCTCAATCCCCTAGAGTTTGATGAATGGGTACCACAGTGGAACCATTGGGAAAAGTATGAGTAGGAAAGGTTAGGGATATGATTTAGTTTAAAGTGTGTTTCCTGAAGGAAGACCACATGGGCTCTGTCTCTCTTCAGAACATTGATTATCTGACGGCGTTTAGAGGGTGAATTAAAGCCCCACACATTGTAGGAGGCTACTCAGATCAGCCATAATATACTCAGATCAGCCATAATATTGCTCAAGAGAAACAGAAGTGTTTAAAAAATATGTAGTGTGTGACTTATGCTGTAAAAGGAAATTGAAGTACTCATCCTCTCAGCAGTGAAGCTAAGACAAAAATAAGAGAAAAAGGGATAGAAGACCCTTGAAAAAAAAGCTATGAAAAAGAGAAGAGTAGGACACGCAACGGTGTGATGAAACAGCAATGCGAGTCCCAAAGGTAAAAAAAAAAAAAAAAAAAGAGAGCAGGGGGGAATTATTAAGGTGTTCAATAATTATAGCTTATGACTCTACTATTAGGTTAGGGGTGTATTGGGGTTCCACGTCTAAGGGTCAGATCCCTAAGTACAGGGCCCCACCGGTACTTTCGGTATATAGGGGATCTATTTGTGTAGCCAGCCAGGAAGGGAACATGTCCGCAAAACTGTCGACAGACTGGGTCCCTACTAGCCATCTGGGTTAGGAGAAACTAGACATCAGGCAAAAAGAGTATATTAGGAGAGATTATGAAAGAAGGGTGGGAAAAAGGTATGAGGGAGGAGGGTAAGGAGGGGAAAAGGGAACATGAGAAGAATTAGCTACTGGGTCCTTCTTGCCTAAAATAGGAAAAAGGGACTCAGATCAATAACTGCTTAGAAAAATACTCATGTCCCAGAATGTGGTTTTCCATGAAGCAGTCGTGTGTGGAACCAACTGGGTTCCTAAAGGTGTAAGTTCAAAGGGTGACCTCTTCAAAAATCATCATTAGCTCAGAGATTATCAGAGATGTGTTTTTCTTCCTCTGCCGTTGAGATTTCGGGGTTTGGTGTACCTCAAATGGTAGGATTTTAGCAATATCCGGCAAGGACGCCAAGTCCTGGATAAAGTCCCAGTTTTCAATTTCAAGCGGTGGTATCTCCAGGTGGTCATATATAGGGCCCAGGTCCTCGTGGAAGCGTATGGTGATGCGAAAGCCATTGTAGAAAAATGATATACCGAACGGAAAAGTCCAGCGATAAGGTACTTTGCATTTCCTAAGCCAGTCGGTCAGGGTCTTAAGTACTCTGCGTTTCTTGAGTGTCACTGAAGTAAGGTCTTGGTCAATGTTAATTTAGTGGCCCTCGTAAGTCACTTCAGACACATCTTGGGCTTTGGTCAGAACAGCCTCTTTATCTTGAAAATTGAGAAAGCGGCAAATTATGTCCCTTGGAGGGTCTGATGGCTATGGCTGCGGGCATAGGGCTCGATGGGCCCTCTCAAGAACGATAGGTGACGAGTAGTCGGGGCCAAGTATGTAATCACAAATAGCTTTAATGGTGTTTGGTACCTCAGTTGGTGTTATCAACTCCGGCACGCCTCAGAACCTCAGGTTGTTCCTTCTTCCTCAGTTTTCTTGGTCTTCCAAGGCTGTATGCACTGCATTCAAGTGGGCTTGACATCACTGTAAACTGAGGGAAGTATCTGTTTGAAATTCCAACATGCTGGAAACTTGTCGTTTCCAAAGCCTCCACTCTTCCCCCTATGTGCCGTACATCTTGGCCTACGGAGGAAATGTTTTGTATGACAGGCTCTAAGGCCTTAGAGCAGGGGTAGGGAACCTCCGGCTCTCCAGCTGTTGTGAAACTACAACTCCCAGCAAGCATACTCGCTCTGCTCTTCTAAGAACTCTCATAGAAATGAATGAAGCATGCTGGGAATTGTAGTTTCACAACAGCTGGAGAGCCGGAGGTTCCCTACCCCTGCCTTAGAGAGAGAGATTTTCAGATATTTTCTGGAGATTGGTAAGCCCTGACAGTTTACCGTGTCCTCCGCTTCACTTTCAACTTCTGAGGCCTCTGGCCCGCCCTCGCAGGCTTTGCTCTGGGCTGTGGGTGCCATCTTGGATTCCTTAGCAGCGTATATTGCCGCAGCCTTTTTGAAGAATTTGTCCATCTTCCCTCTGCTGGCGGAGGGTTTGTAGGGTTGAGAGGAGTCCCCAAACTTCACGTTGCCAATTTTCACCATTTCTGGCCTGGATTGCCGCACATCCATTTCTTGCAGGCGCTGGCTCCAACCCCTGAACTTTATCTCCTTTTTAACAGGTGTTATGTTCTAAAAAAAATAAAATAAAAAAATGTTTTGAATACTTTCAGGGGGTTCAATTTCAAATTTTGGTTTGGGTTTCTAATATAAAGGGTCCTTGAAGCTACTTCAGACCTGAAATACGTAGTGCTTAAAAATAGAACTGCCTTTTTAATGTCCCCCAAAGAATAAAACAAATGGTGCAAACATAAAGGGGGAATTTATTAAGAATGGTGTGAAGGGAAACTGATTAAGGCTGAGTTCACACTTCTGTTATTTGGTCAGTTATTTCTATCAGTTTTTGGGAGCCAAATCCAGGTGTGAGTCAAAAACACAGAACAAGAGAAAATCTTTCCATTATACTGTACCTTATCTCTGTGTATGCTTCACTGCTGGTTTTGGCTCAGAATAACTAACTGATCACATAACTAAAGTGTGAACCTTAGTTTCTATAACGAACCGAACCTTGCAGCTCCACCTGATGTCACTACTACGCCTGGATCACGTGGTATGATCTCTTCACTTTCACCAAAACGTGACATTCCGCATTCCTGGGGATATGTAAGGTCAGCTTGGCTCAGTTTTACATAGACACACTGGTCCACTTGGGCACAGGAAGGCTCGGGGATTGAGAGAGGGTGATCCATGCAACAAACCTGTCAGGATGAGAGAGCCATTTCACTGCCCCAGTGAAACCCCGCTCTGCCAGCCTCGTTAGATATAAGCCCGGTCCATTAATAGGATTATATCGGGCCAGAAACCAGCCCAGGTAGCATGTAATATTAAACCGAGACACAGACATGTGGATTTGTGGATCAAGATAAAAGAACAACCCAAGATTAAATTGTATATTTAATCACCTTAAGGGCACATTAGACAACAACACTATATACACAAAGAATCTATACAATATTCAGAGATGCAAATACAGGAGGTAAGTACTAAAATCAGAATTAGCAGATAATGTGAAAGTCAATTATTGGAGAGATGTGTAAACCTTGGTGCTGCAGTCACATGGGAGGCAGTGATGCCAGCTGGGTTCATGGTCTCTTCACATGATACACATCGTAACCTCCCTTCAGAAGAAAGACCCTGACTACTTACTTGCACGGGCAATTAGACCATTGGTCAGCCACTCTTCTCCCACCCCACGCCCCCACCCTTTAGGTATGGTAGCTAAAACTCCAAAAACCCAATATGGATCGTGACTCCATACTGGAAGGTCATAAAGAGGCAATTCTGGTGCCAATTGATTCAGACGGGTCCCTGGTAGATTTGGAAACCAAACACAGTGTTGCTACTTAGCTAATACTATGAGTTTTCCATATCTCCCTCCCTTGGGTCCTATAAGCAAGGGAGGCCCAGGGGAATGATCATCTCATTCCTGGGGTCTCGAAGATTGAACCAGTATACAGCTAAGACATATGGCAATTTCATAAATCCTTATATACTCACTGTTCCATGTTGTCAGGGGGTCATACTGTAAGATTGCTTCCAGTCTGGCTACTGGAGGTGTGAAATGTTATCACTTTGAGGCTTTGAGGCTCGGCCACCTGTGGAGACTATTTCTTATGCAAGATGCCCATCAGCCCTGACAGAAAATTGGCATCATATTATATTCCCCCATATTTCTCACAGTTGTGCATAGCAACAAATCAGATTCCTTGCATTTGAGTTAATTAACAAATGAAAGGACCAATCTGTTTGGTTGCTAAGGGCAACTAATCCAGTTTTCATTTGCACCAGTTTAGATACATCTCCCCAAATGTCTTAAAAAATAAAAGCAAAATATATTGACCAAAATTTACCATTGGCAGTACAATGTAACACAAAACGTACACTATTAGAATCACTTAGATAAGTAAAGTGACATGTGAGATTTAAAAAAAAAATGGGGTGTTGTCTTTTTACAGTAGTTTATGAACAATGTTTTATTTAAACTCAAGGCCCTTTTAGACGGGCCGATAAAGTCTCCCTGAACGAGCGCCGATCAGCGACATCGGCGCTCGTTCAGGGAGCCTTTACACGGCCCGATGAATCGAGCGCCGGGCCGCACGAGTGATCGCTGTATCGCTCGTGCGGCCTGGAAGCTCCATGCTGTCAGGCGCACATCGCCTGTTTACACAGGGCGATGTGCGCCCGACAGATCGGATCTTTTGGTTTTTACAAAAGATCCAATCAGCCGACGAACGAGCGTTTTGCTCGTTCGTCGGCTGATTAGGGCCACTTTTACACGGGCCGATTATCGGCACTAGCGTTCCTAGGAACGAATTTTCGGCCGATAATCGGCCCGTGTAAAAGGACCTTTATTCACAGAGCTAAAATTCTAATCCCAAAAAATGGTAAACTAATTATAATAACTACAGGGTTAATCACAATGCTTATAATTGTCAAGAGCATTTAAAAGCAAAGCAACAAAAGGCTATAAATGCATTTCAGTTATCAGTGTTTATTTTCTTCTCAGCCAAAGTATGTACATTGTCATATGCTTTAGTTGATGTTTATGTAAAAACACATTTTTTTTTTTTTTTACAGAAATGACACACGGATTTGTAAAAAAAAATGAACTTGTTTAATGAATCTAGAATAACAGAACTGTTACTTGTCGGGTTTTCAATAGTCCACAAAGTACAGATATTCATTTTCCTTTTGTTTCTGCTTATCTACCTAACAACTTTATCAGGAAACATTCTTATCATCACACTATTCATGACAAAGTCCAAGCTGAAAACGCCAATGTATTTTTTCTTGTGCAACTTATCATTCCTGGAAATTTGGTACATTTCTGTCACCCTTCCAAAAATGCTGCAGGATATTTTAGCAGATACAAGACAGATTTCATTAGCAGGCTGCATTGCCCAGTGTTATTTCTTCTTTGTGTTAGGGGGTATTGAGAACTATTTTCTTGCAGTGATGGCTTATGACAGATATCTAGCCATCTGCCTTCCACTAAGATATTCGTCCATTATGAATTTTGCATTGTGCTGTCAATTAGCTATGGGTTGTTGGATATGCAGTATACTAGGATCACTTTTACCACTATATTGGGTATGCACTTTATCATTTTGTGGCTCTAACCAGATTAACCACTTCTTCTGTGATGTGATACCGTTACTGAATATTTCTTGCACAGATGCATCTACACTGAAGACATATTTCTTTATTTTTGCCTGGGCTGTTATATTTAGTTGTTTGTTCTTCACTATTTTATCATACATCAAGATTATCTTGACCATTTTAAAAATACCTTCCAGCTCTGGAAAATCTAAAGCTTTTTCTACCTGTGTGTCTCATCTCACAGTTGTTGTTATATATTATGGTTCTGTTATACTGATATATGTGAGATCACCGGAAGGTCAAACATTTGCATTTGACAAGTTCATTTCTGTGTTCTATGCAGTGGTGACTCCTCTCCTTAATCCTATAATATATAGTTTGAGAAATAAAGAAGTAAGGGATGAACTAAAACTCATGGCAAAGTCAGCTATTAAAAATGCCATATTTTAATGGCTTGTTCTAAGTTAAATATACCTACTCTTTTTAGATCACAGACATTACACAGTTTCCAGACTTGCGAGTACTACCATAGGAGACTGGCTGGAATACTTGTTTCCATTGACTAAGGACACAGTGATCAAAGTGTCCATCAAATACCATAATTTAATATAAAGAAGAGGCACAAATAAAATATTGATAAAATCCTGGACTAGACATTATTTATCTATGACAATTGAGAGAAATAAATTTGGTAATTGACAGACTACCATGTATAACCTTCTCAGACTCTCCTATAACAAGGTCAGTAACAAAGAATTTGAGGACAGCTATTGTTGTAGCAATATTAAGAAGGATAAAAGGGTCAAACTAGCATTCTAGATATTCTAAGAAATGAGGTGCAAATGTATATAGTAGTGAATAATCTAATAAATGATTTTCAGCACAGTTCATGCAAAGTTTGCATAATGGTTGTGCTTCTTTGTAAAATCATAACTATGAAGAACAGTTATGTTTGGGTTTCCCTAAAGTCTCTTTCAGCCATATTATTCCGTTTGAATTGCACAGCTAGACTCATTTCACTCAGAAGAAGAGACATCTCCCTTCTGCCAGTGCTGTATACACTGTATATGTGACATCACTTCCCCTTTTCCCAGTATGTTTGTTTTCTTTTAGAGCGCTCAGAAAACTGATAAGAACGGATAAATTACACTAACAGAAAATGTTTATAAACAGTATAAATATTTCTTAAAGCAACATGCTTGGTTTCTATGACAAATGAAGTTCCAATATGGATGTTGGTCATGTGGCTGATATATGTATGTATTTAGATTTTGCCAAGGTATTTGATACTGTACCACATAACATCTTGATACTAGTGTTGAGCGAGCCTATGCTCGGGTCTGCTCGGTGTTCGGCCGAACACGGAGTGTACTCGAGAGCAATGCTTGAGTCTCTTCCCCACACGTTTGTTCGCTGCTATGCAGCGAATAAACGTGTGGGAGAGTACTGGCATTCACTGTAATGTTGATTTGTACGCTAATGCTACGCATTGTATGCTAATGTGTACGAATTTGTATGTTAATGCTACGCATTGTACGCTAATGCATAAAAATTTGCATACTAATGCTACGCATTGTACGCTAATGCGTACGAATTTGTATGCTAATGCTACGCATTGTACGCTAATGCGTACAAATTTGTATGCTAATGCTACGCATTGTACGCTGATGCGTACAAATTTGTATGCTAATGCTACGCATTGTACGCTAATGCGTACAAATTTGTATGCTAATGCTACGCATTGTGCGCTAATGCGTACAAATTCAGTTAATTAGCATACTTTTACGAGTGAAAGGAGTAAAAGAGGAGAAGTCGCGATTCTGACCTTTTTTTCTATTAACCCGATGCCGACCGCCCACTGTCTTTTGACGGCGGGCGGTGCGGGTCCCGAGTCTGCAGCGCCGTCTAAAGACGTCGCTGCAGGAAAGGGTTGTCAGGGAGCCCCAGGATGGACGAGCGGCGGGGGTCCGGCTGTGCCCAATAGCCGGACCCCTGCTGAATGCGCCAGCATCGGTGAAAACACCGATGCCGGCGCATTAACCCTTCATGTGCGGCGGTCAGCGCTGACCGCGGCACATGAGGCGTGCGGCATGGTCCGCCGCTATTCAGGATGGCGAGCGGGGCCATCGGGTCCCTGTGCTGCTGTGACGGGGACCCGATGGCTTGGATAGCAGCCCGATGCCTTCCTTAGGCATCGTGGCTGCTATCCCTGCGTTCCTGTGCGATCCAGCCCCCTGGATCGCACAGGAAGCAGGCTGTAAGTGTATTACACTGAGTAATACACTTACAGCCAAAGCATTACAATACAAAAGTATTGTAATGCATTGTAAAGGGGATCAGACCCCTAAAAGTTAAATAAAGTGGAAAATGAAAAGTTAAAAAATAAAGTAAAAATAAATAAATAATAATAATAAAAGTCTTAAAAAAAATAAGCCATTTTAAAAAAAAAAGTTAAAAAAAATTGTAAAAAAAAGGTGAAAAAAGAAAGGTATACATATTAGGTATCACCGCGTCCGTATCGACCGTCTCTATAAAAATATCACGTCATCCACCCCGCCAGGTGAACGCAGTAAAAAAAAAAAAAAAACTGTGCCAAAACAGACATTTTTTGGTCACCTTCCCTTACAAAAAGTGTAATAGCAGGCGATCAAAAAAGCGTATGTACCCCAAAATGGTACCAATCAAACCGTAATCTTGTCCTGCAAAAAATGAGACCCTAACTAAGACAATCGCCTGAAAAATAAAAAAAATATGGCTCTCAGAAAATAGCAACACAAAAAAAGATTTTATTCTGTTCACAAATGCATCTAATGTGTAAAACTTTCCAAAAATGAAAATGTTAGACATATTGGGTATCGCCACGTCCGTAACAACCTGCTCTATAAAAATATTACATGAGATGGCCCCCCAGGCGAATGCTGTAAAAAAAATAAATAAAAAACTATGCCAAAATACCCATTTTTTTCCCTCTTCCCTCACAAAAAGTATAATAGCAGGCGATCAAAAAGGTGTATTTAACCCAAAATGGTACCAATCAAACCGTCATCTTGTCCTACAAAAATGATACCCTACCTGAGACAATCGCCTGAAAACTGAAAAAAATATGGCTCTTTGAAAATGGCAACACAAAAAAAAGATTTTATTCTGTTCTAAAATGCATCTAATGTGTAAAACTTTCCAAAAATACAAATGTTAGACACATTGGGTATCGCCGCGTCCGTAGCAACCTGCTCTATAAAAATATTACATGAGATGGCCCCCCAGGCAAATGCTGAAAAAAATAAATAAAAAAAAACTATGCCAAAATAGCCATTTTTTTCCCTCTTCCCTCACAAAAAGTGTAATAGCAGGCGATCAAAAAGGTGTATTTAACCCAAATTGGTACTAATCTAACCGTCATCTTGTCCTGCAAAAATGATACCCTACCTGAGACAATCGCCTGAAAACTGAAAAAAATATGGCTCTTTGAAAATGGCAACACAAAAAAAAGATTTTATTATGTTCACAAATGCATCTAATGTGTAAAACTTTCCAAAAATGAAAATGTTAGACATATTGGGTATCGCCACGTCCGTAACAACCTGCTCTATAAAAATATTACATGAGATGGCCCCCCAGGCGAATGCTGTAAAAAAAAATAAATAAAAAACTATGCCAAAATACCCATTTTTTTCCCTCTTCCCTCACAAAAAGTGTAATAGCAGGCGATCAAAAAGGTGTATTTAACCCAAAATGGTACCAATCAAACCGTCATCTTGTCCTACAAAAATGATACCCTACCTGAGACAATCGCCTGAAAAATAAAAAAAATATGGCTCTCTGAATATGGCAACACATAAACAAGATTTAATTCTGTTCTAAAATGCATCTAATGTGTAAAACTTAACAATAATAAAAATGTTAGACATATTGGGTATCGCCGCGTTTGTAACAACCTGCTCTATAAAAATATCACATGACTTGCCCCCTCAGGTGAATGCTGTAAAAAAAATGCTAAAAAAACTATGCCAAAACAGCTATTTTTTCACCTTGACTCACAAAAAGAGTAATACCAAGCGATCAAAAAGGCGTATTTACCCCAAAATGGTACCAATGAAAACCTCACCTCATCCTGCAAAAAATGAGCCCCTACATAAGACAATAGCTCAACAAAAATAAAAATCAATGGCTCCCGCAAACCAATCCATCAAAATCTGTGTTGTAAAATCCATATGGCACTCCTTCTGTTCTGAGTCCTGCCATATGTCCCCACAGCAGTTTACCACCACATATGGGGTGTTGCCGTATTCAGGAGAAAATGGGTAACATAATATGGGGTGCTTTTCTCCTGTTACCCCTTATGCAAATAAAAAAACTTGGGGCTATAGCAACATTTTATTGGAAGAAATGAAACTTTTCATTTTCACAGCCAAGTGTTTCCAAATTCCGTAAAACGCTTAGGGGGTCAAAGTGGCCAGTACCCCCCTTAATATATTCGTTGAAGGGTGTAGTTTCCAAAATGGGGTCACTTTTTGAGGGTTTCCACTGTAGGGGTACGTCAGGGTCTCTCAATTACAAAATGGTGCCTACAAACTATTTTAGCAAAATCTGCCTCCAAAATCCGTATGGCGCTCCTTTCCTTCTGACCACTGCCACAAACCCATAGAGACGTTTACCACCACATATGGGGTATTTCTGTAAACTGCAGAATCAGAGTAATGTATATTGAGGTTTAGTTTGCTGTTAACCCTTGCTGTGTTGCAAGAAAAAAATTATTAACATGAATAATCTACCAAAAAAGTGAAATTTCACCTCCATTTTCCTTTAATTCTTGTGGAACACCTCAAGGGTTAACAAAGTTTGTAACAGCAGTTTTTTATAATTTGAGGGGTGTAGTTTCTAAAATGGGGTCATTTATGGGGGGTTTCATTATGTAAGCCCCTCAAAATCACTTTACATCTGAACTGGTGCTTAAAAAAAATGGTTTTGGAAAATTTGGTGAAAATTTGAAAAATGGCTTCTAAACTTCTAAGCCCTCTAACGTCCTAAAAAAGTAAAATGACATTTATAAAATGATGCCAACATAAAGTAGACATATGGGGAATGTAAAATAATAACTATTTTTGGAGGTATTACTATTTATTTTGAAAGTAGAGAAATTGAAATTTGGAAATTTGCTAATTTTTTCAAATTTTTTGTAAATTTGCTATTTTTTATGAATAAAAATGAAATATTTTTCCACAAATTTACTACTGTCGTGAAGCACAATATGTGACGAGAAAACAATCTCAGAATGGCCTGGATAAGTAAAAGCGTTCCAAAGTTATTACCACATAAACTGACACATGTCAGATTAGCAAAAATCAGTCTGGTCACGAAGGGGCAAAATGGCCCGGTCATTAAGGGGTTAACCAGACACCCTCCCCTCTTCCGAGCGGGGAGTGCCTGGTTTAGTCCCAATGACTAACATTATGTTCAGGTGCTTGGCCGAGCACTCGAGCACCCCCTAGTGCTTGGCCAGAGCACCCAAGCATATGAGCACAGAGGTGCTCGCTCAACACTACTTGATTCTAAAGATACAGATGCAGGACCTACAGGGCTATGTATAAAAATGGGTAAATAATTAGTTACAAGACTGAAAATAAAGAGTTGTTGTAACTGGTAACACTCAAGATGGGCTAATGTCAGCAATTAGGTGCTACAAGGTTCTGTGACAGGTCCAATTCTCTTCAATCTCTTTATTATTGATCTTGAAGATGGGATTGAGTGTAAAGTGTCAGATTTTGCAGATGACACAGGAACCTAGAGTTCCTAGCCCCAACCTAACTAGCCAAACCCATACCAGCAACAGCTCCTGTTTAAAAGTGCATTAAAGGTGCTGCATGACTATTAACAATGAAAGCTGACTATACAGTGCGGTCTTCATTATTAAATGAATGGCAGCTGTGGGCTAATTGGCCACATGGTCGCAGCCTGTCCACAGCACAGCCGCTCTGTGAGACAGAGTGGCCTGGGTATACCTAATTTGTAGTGATTTGTGACAAATTAATTTGAAACAAATCTAACTTCTTGGGGAACTTTGGCGAGGCTGCCGAATCAAATTTTTCAAAACTTTGCTCATTTCTAGTAGATACTATGGGAGAGATTTATCAAAACAAGTGTAAAAGAAAGCTGTCTTAGCGGCCCATAGCAATCAGATTAAACCTTTCATTTTCCATAGGAGCTCTGAAAAATAAAAGATTGGAATCTAATTAGCAACTAAACCAAGCTAATTTTTTGGCTTAGTAGATGCTTATCCAATACCAAATAGCACAGAGGATTATAATTAATCCAACAATAAAGGAGATGTGCCATGAAAAAATATTCTACATGTCTCAAACCAGCACCTGGAGCTGGTTTGTAATTGCATGTAACTATAAATTTTGTGTAGCCACTGATCTGTTCCCTAAAATGTATCCTTATAGCACCACCAGCTATTTGTTCTTTTTCTATGTCCACCTCACAGAGGTGGATGCACAGGCTCAGATTAAATCTTCAATTGACACTAGTCATATCTTCTGTTAGAAGCTTTTACAGGAAAGAGCTGCAGAGTAAAGGACACAACCCCTGAGAAGGGTTCCTCAGCTGAGCGCCTGAAAACAATCTAGCAGAACAATTGGAGCAATGAATGGGGAGATCTCTGGTTCCATGTGAGGTATCGGTCTGGTTGTAGTTTTATCAGAAAGAGATTGTCATGTACTATATGATGGTCAGCTTTTTAGCAGATTTGGTATTTATTATAAACTATACAACTATACAAATAAAAAATAATAATAAAAGCTTCATATATTAGAAATATGCATTATATCTGCTTATAATCACAATCCCCCTGTTGGATTCAATTGCAGAGCTCTCGCAATGAATCAAAATCACGTTGCGGTATTTCTATTTATATAATATCCTTTTTGTTGTTCCTAAAGCGTTTATAATGTTTCCACTTGTTCTTATAATATGTATCAGTCTTTACTGGATTACTTTACAGTTTTGTATGGCCAACTTGTGCTGCTTACCAACAGCGCTATATAACAATTCGGCGCTGTGCGCTTCTTACCCTACCACGTCAGCGGTTATAGATGAGCTCAGTTCACGGGTGCAGAAGCGGGAGTGCCGTATACTCAGTCCGGTGACCTGCTGTGTCAGAGGTTGCTGATGCACCCTGGATGCTCACGGATGCCAAGTCCCGCTGTGTCTGTACCCCACGTGGACTCACCACTTCTCCTCTCGCCAACCCAAAGCAATGCAGCGATCTCTCGTGGTGGGTATGTGTGCGATCTTAATGCAAGGCAGATTGTGGTCTCCAGTAATAAATGACCAATTCAAATACAGGTGGCTGCTTGGTTCTTCAAATGTCCAAATACCGCACATTCCTCAACCAGACACTTTTGAAACGCTATACGTTTCTTCCTCAGTGGCAACTATCTCATATGGGGGACTGACTCCTCCTTAAATAAGGTTCTCATACAAGCTAAAACCGGGACTGGATTATAAGCTACAAACATAAACGATCAATCTTGGTACCAATTCACGCTCAAAATATCACCATATTTCATCCACAATATTAAAAATGAAAACAATAGTATATATAGAGATATAGATATCATTATAAATGCTATCAATACCAAGTTTACAACCGGGCAAGTTATCTTAAAGCATATCTTATATCGGGCATATTTTAATTAAGACATATTTTTAATTTAGGCATATTTTAAAGGCACTATCATTAGTTGATGCTTTCACTCATCATTAGCACTAGAGATGAGCGAGCACTAAAATGCTCGGGTGCTCGTTATTCAAGTCGAACTTTTCCCGATGCTCGGGTGCTCGTGTCGAGTAACGAACCCCATTGAAGTCAATGGGAGACTCGAGCATTTTTTGCAGGGGACCGGGGCTCTGCCTAGGGAAGGCTGGGTGAAAACCTGGAAACCTCAGAAAATGATGGAAACACCACGGAAATGGACAGGAAACAGCAGGGGCAGCATGCATGGATGCCTCTGAGGCTGCCTAATCCCACCATTACCCCAAATTCTCAGGCAACAGCCTGGTGGTTACCCTCATGGCAATTGTGCTCACCCAGACCAAGGAAGGCGAGGCACATGCCCATCACATGTTAGGAAAGCACCCAACTAGGTGCAACGAAGGTCCATCACCGCCTGCAGGTGACACCACTGCTCATGCTGGCACTGCAGCTGACATCAAGTTTAGTATCTGTTCTTATCAGTTGCTGTGGCTGTTGGTGGTAAAGTGGTGAGCATAGCTGCTTCCCAAGCAGTTGACCTGGGTTCGATTCCTGTCTATTGCAGGAGGCAATTAAAAGAACCAAAAAAAAAAATCAGTACAATATCTAATATGTCCCCTACCTGGGTAAATTGTTTGGAGAGAGGGCCTGTAGGTGGGGGGAAGGAGGTTTCGCTGGAAGAGCCAGAGGAGTGCCCCCTGGGCTAGTGTGTGTGGTGGTGACAACAGCTGGAATGGATTTGGAAAAACTCTAGCATCAACCGGTACGGTATCGATTCTTCTCAGTTTAATACTGTATACGTCCCCTATCTTGGGACCTTATATTTCATGGATTTTTCGACCACAATTTTTCGGCGAACTGTCCGGAAAAAGAGCTTGCTCTGGCCAGGGGAGTGTCTTTCCTACTGGAGCTAAGGGGACGTGTCCATGCTCTGCCTATCACAGGTCAGGAGGCAATTAAAAGAAGAACAAAAAAAAAACATCAGAACAATATCTAATACGTCCCCTATCCGGGTAAATTGTTTGGAGAGAGGGCCTGTAGGTGGGGGGAAGGAGGTTTCGCTGGAAGAGCCAGAGGAGTGCCCCTGGGCTAGCGTGTGTGGTGGTGACAACAGCCGGAATGGATTTGGAAAAACTCTAGCATCAACCGGTACGGTATCGATTCTTCTCAGTTTAATACCGTATACGTCCCCTATCTTGGGACCTTATATTTCATGGATTTTTCGACCACGGAAAACGTGGAGTGTCTTTCCTACTGAAGCTAAGGGGAGTGTCTTTCCTACTGAAGCTAAGGGGACGTGTCCATGCTCTGCCTATCACAGGTCAGGAGGCAATTAAAAGAAGAAACAAAAAAAACATCAGTACAATATCTAATACGTCCCCTATCCGGGTAAATTGTTTGGAGAGAGGGCTTGTAGGTGGGGGGCAGGCTGGGGGGAAGGAGGTTTCACTGGAAGAGCCAGAGGAGTGCCCCCTGGGCTAGCGTGTGTGGTGGTGACAACAGCCGGATGTAGTTAGAATGACGACGCAGGACCCCAACTTAAAAATTTATCATCAACCGGTACAGTCGTAAATTATGAGATTGATCAAGTGTGGTATGTCTTCTATGTATACTACTCAGTTTAATACCGTATATGGCAGCTATCCGGAAAAATAGTTTGGAGAGAGGGCCTGTAGGTGGGGTGGCAGGCTGAGGGGAAGGAGGTTGAGCTGGAAGAGCCAGAGGAGTGCCCCCTGGGCTAGCATGTGTGGTGGTGACAACAGCCGGGTGTAGTTAGAATGACGACGCAGGACCCCAACTTAAAAATTTAGCATCAACCAGTACAATTGTCAATTATGAGCTCGATCAAGTGTGGCATGACTTTTTAGATGGAGGTTGCATGTGGTCACGTACTCCCTGGAACCCCATAGTCACCCCTTCTCTGATGTGCTTCCCCAGAACATTCTCTGCCCCAATTCGCAAGACCTTTTGCAGTCTCCGTGTGCTGACAGTGTGGATTTACCAGTGTTGTCTGAGGAGGTGGTGGACAATGGTGAGACACAGGTGTCGGGGGGTGAGGTAGTTGTATGGGAAGCAAGTTATAGTGGGGACTCCTTGGGGGGACTTTCTCATGATTGGACAGATTCAACTTGGGTGGATCAGGCACAGGAACAGATCAATTTTTTTTTTGTGTTTATTTAACTATTATTTAGCTCAAATAACCACAGAGATATTTATTCGTTATCTTCGCTGCGCAGTCTGGCGTTGGGGTTCGTCACTTTTATAGCGAACTGTCCGGCTCTCTCTCTACAATGGTCTTTAGGTTCTTAGATGGAGACGTTGTGGGCGATTTCTGCACAGAAGGACTTGTTGCTCATCAACAGAACCTCGAGCTCCGTGACATTCTGGACCAGGAATTTGCGGAACCCTGTGGGCACAATGTGTTTGGTCTTCTAGTTGCTACCGTATCCAATGTTGGGCAATATAGATACGAAGGTAATATTGATTTTTCACACCTATCCCAAAAATAAAATTTACGCAGTTTGCGCAAATAAAACTGGAACTGGAGAGAGGGCCTGTAGGTGGACTCCGGAAAAATTGTTTGGACAGAGGGCCTGTAGGTGGACCTCCGGAAAAATTGTTTGGACAGAGGGCCTGTAGGTGGACCTCCGGAAAAATTGTTTGGACAGAGGGCCTGTAGGTGGACCTCCGGAAAAATTGTTTGGACAAAGGGCCTGTAGGTGGACCTCCGGAAAAATTGTTTGGAGAGAGGGCCTGTAGGTGGACCTCCGGAAAAATTGTTTGGAGAGAGGGCCTGTAGGTGGACCTCCGGAAAAATTGCTTGGAGAGAGGGCCTGTAGGTGGACCTCTGGAAAAATTGTTTGAATAGAGGGCATGTAGGGGGCCCTCCTGAAAAATTGTGGTAAAAGAGTGCCAGTTGGACCTCTGAAAAATGGCGTTTTTTTGGTCAGCGTTTGAATTCCGGTAAAATCCAGGCTTTGTTCATTTTAATAAGCGTCAGCCTGTCAGCGCTGTCAGTTGACAGGCGTGTACGCTTATCGGTGATGACGCCACCAGCTGCACTGAATACCCGCTCTGACAGCACGCTAGCAGCAGGCCAGCACCTCCAAGGCGTACAGCGCCAGTTCAGGCCACGTGTCCAGCTTTGAAACCCAGTAGTTGTATGGAGCAGAGTGATCGCTACGGACGTTGGTATGGTCAGCTAGGTACTCCCTCAACATCTTTCTGTACAGCTCCCCCCTACTCTGCCTAGACTGGGGACAGGTGACAGTGTCATGCTGGGGTGACAAAAAAGTGGCAAAGGCCTTGGAGAGCGTTCCCCTGCCAGTGATGGACAAGCTGCCTGCTCGCCTCCTCTCCCCCGCTACTTGGCCCACAGAACCATGCCCTCTGCCGCTAGCGGCGTCAGATGGGAAGAATTGTTTCAGCTTGTGCACCAGGGCCTGTTGATATCTTTTCACTCTCATACTCCTTTCCTCTGCAGGGATGAGAGTGGAAAGGTTCTGCTTGTACCGTGGGTCCAGGAGAGTGAACACCCAGTAATCGGTGTTTGAAAAAATTCTTCTAACGCGAGGGTCACGGGATAGGCAGCCTAACATGAAGTCTGCCATGTGCGCCAGAGTCCCAACACGCAAGATATCCTTCTTCTCACTGGCCTAACTCTCCATTTCCTCCTCCTCCTCCTCCTCCTCCTCCTCCAAGTCCTCCTCTTCAGCCCATACACGCTCAAGAGTTAAGAACTGAGCACTGGTACCCTCTACTGTCTCGCCGACATTCTCCTCCTCTTCCTCCTCATCCCCCTTTTCCGATACGCGCTGAGAAACAGACCGGAGGGTGCTCTGGCTATCAAGCAACGTATCTTCCTCCACCGTCTCTTGTGACAAGCGCAAAGCATCCGTGAGTTTTTCAACTGGCAAAGCAGCGGGATGGTGAGGCTGATAATGGCGGCATCGCCGCTGACCATCTGTGTTAACTCCTCAAAGTTGCTCAACACCTGGCAGATATCAGACATCCACGTCCACCCCTCATCGTAGACTTGAGGAATCTGACTGACCTGACTACCAGTTCTGGTGGAAGTTGACATCTGGCAGTCTACAATCGCTCTGCGCTGCTGGTAAACTCTGGATAACATGTTTAATGTGGAATTCCATCCCGTGGGCCCGTCGCAAAACAGTCGGTGAGCAGGCAGTTGTAGGCGGCGCTGCGCTGCCCTGAGAGTGGCAGCATCTGTGGTCGACTTGCGGAAATGCGCACAGATGCGGCGCACCTTGGTGAGCAAATCAGACAGATTGGGTTATGTCTTGAGGAACCGCTGAACTATGAGATTGAACACATGGGCCAGGCATGGCACATGTGTCAGTCTGCCGAGTTGCAGAGCCGCCACCAGGTTACGCCCGTTGTCACACACAACCATGCCTGGCTTGAGGTTCAGCGGTGCCAGCCACACATCGGTCTGCGCCGTGATGCCCTGTAACAGCTCTTGGGCGCTGTGCCTTTTGTCACCTAAACTGAGCAGTTTGAGCACCGCCTGCTGGCGCTTACCCACGGCACTGCTGCTGCGCCTAGAGCTACCGACTGAAGGCGCCGTGCCCACGGATGGTAATTCGGAGGAGGAGGTGGAGGAGGAGGAGGGGTCGGAGGAGGAGGAGGGATAGTACATCTGAGAGACCGTGACCGAGGTAGGCCCCGCAATCCTCGGTGAGGGCAGTACATAAGCGGCCCCAGGGTCATTCTCGGTCCCAGCCTCCACCAAGTTAACCCAATGTTCCGTCAGTGAGATATAGTGTCCCTGCCCGGCAGCACTTGTCCACGTGTCCATGGTTAGGTGGACCTTCTCAGAAACAGCGTTGGTCAGGGCACGGATGCTGTTCTGTGACACGTGCTGGTGTAGGGCTGGGACGGCACATCGGGAAAAATAGTGGCGGCTGGGGACCGAATACCGAGGGGCAGCCACCACCATGAGATTGAGAAAGGCCTCGGTCTCTACCAGCCTATAGGGCAGCATCTCCAGGCTAAGCAATTTGGAGATGTGGACGTTGAGGGCTTGGGCATGTGGGTGGGTGAAACTGTATTTCCTCTTGCGCTCCAGCGTCTGCTATAAAGACAGATGAACGCTGCGCTGGGACACATTGGTGGACACTGTGGAGGATCGTGGAGGCGAAGGTGTGATTTTCCGGCGGGAGGTGCTCGTGCCGAGGTCCTGGGCAGGGGGTTGACTAGCAGAGGCAGCGAGTGACACAGGGGAAGGAGCAGTGGTGTGACCCGCAGGAGGTGGTGAACGGCCTTGGTTCCATTGAGTGGGGTGTTTAGCACTCATATGCCTGCGCATGCTGGTGGTGGTTAGGCTAGTAGTGGTGGCACCCCTGCTGATCCTGGTGTGGCACAGGTTGCACACCACAGTCCGTCAGTCATCCTCACTTTCTTTAAAGAACCTCCAGACTTGCGAACATCTAGGCCTCACCACGGGAGCTTCACTACGTGAAACAGTTGCTGCTGATGCACCAGCTCTGGCCCTGCTTCTCCCTCTGGCCACACCACTGCCTCTTACAACCTGTTCTGGTGCAGCAGTCGCCTCCGCCTCAGAAGCACTGTCTTCACTCGGCATATCAACCCAGCTTGGGTCAGTCACCTCGTCATCCTCCGATTCCTCAGTCTGCTCCCCCCTCGGAATTCCTCCCCTTACAACAACTTCACCACTGTCTGACAACCGTGTCTCCTCATCGTCCGACACCTCTTTACAAACTTCTTCCACTAACTCAACATTGTCATCATCATCATCATCACCCACAGACTGCGACAGTTGGAAAACTTGGGCATCGGGAAAGAGGTCAGCAGCAACCTGAGAAGTGGTTTGTGACTCTGGGAAGGGTCCAGAAAACAGTTCCTCAGAGTATGCCGGATCACATTCCAAATTTTCCTGGGAGGGGGCAGACTGGGGGGAAGGAGGTTGAGGTGGAGGAGCCAGAGGAGTGCTCCCTTGGGTAACGTGGGTGGACTGCGTGGAAGACTGACTGGTGGACAAATTACTTGAAGCATTATCCGCAATCCACGAGATCAGCTGTTCGCACTGTTGTGGTTTCAACAGTCCTCTACCATGTGTCCCTGTAAGTTGAGACATGAAGCTAGGGAGTGTAGCTCTGCGGCGTTCCACAGCTCCCTCATCAGCAGGTACTGTCTCACCCTGCCCAGGACCACGGCCTCTGCCCCCTGCAGTAATTAAATGCCCACGCCCGCCACGCCCTCGTCCTCGACCCTTAGCCCTGGGTTCAACATTTTCTGTATATAAGTGTATTCTATAAAAAAAATAAAATAAATGGGCCTGGTGTACTGAAACCCACAAACTTGTTCAGTCTGGTTTAATTTAGTGACGTACAGAAAGTGTCACCTGGACAGAATATACGGATTGGAGTGAGTGTGCTGAAATGTGACACACAGAAAGGTTACACGCAGCTGTGTGAAATGGATTTGTATCACTGAGCTAAAACAAGAAATACAACTAATTTGTTTTCTATATTTGTTTTTCTAAATTTTTTTTGTAGTTTTGTTTTTTTGGGAACGTGACGTGCAGAAACTATCGTACAGCTAACTGACACCCTACTGACGGTGGCTATTTAGACTGCGACCCAGACAAATGTCGCACAGAGATTTTTAGGATCAAGCTATATACGTGACAGGTAGCAAATGACTTGGTTGTATTCAGTGACGTACAGAAAGTGTCACCTGGACAGAATATACGGATTGGAGTGAGTGTGCTAAACTGTGACACATAGAATGGTTCCACACTGCTGTGTGAAATGGATTTGTATCACTGAGCTAAAACAAGTAATACAACTAATTTTTTTTCTATATTTTTTGAAATTTTTTTTTGTAGTTTTGTTTTTTGGGAACGTGACGTGCAGAAACTATCGTACAGCTGACTGACACCCTACTGACGGTGGCTATTTAGACTGCGACCCAGACAAATGTCGCACAGAGATTTTTAGGATCAAGCTTTACACGTGACAGGTAGCAAATGACTTGGTTGTATTCGGTGACGTACAGAAAGTGTCACCTGGACAGAATATACGGATTGGAGTGAGTGTGCTGAACTGTGACACACAGAAAGGTTACATGCAGCAGTGTGAAATGGATTTGTATTACTGAGCTAAAACAAGAAATACAACTAATTTTTTTTCTGTATTTTTTTTTATATTTTTTTGTAGTTTTGTTTTTTTGGGAACGTGACGTGCAGAAACTATCGTACAGCTGACTGACACCCTACTGACGGTGGCTATTTAGACTGCGACCCAGACAAATGTCGCACAGAGATTTTTAGGATCAAGCTTTACACGTGACAGGTAGCAAATGACTTGGTTGTATTCAGTGACGTACAGAAAGTGTCACCTGGACAGAATATACGGATTGGAGTGAGTGTGCTGAACTGTGACACACAGAAAGGTTACACGCAGCTGTGTGAAATGGATTTGTATCACTGAGCTAAAACAAGAAATACAACTAATTTTTTTTTATATTTTTTTTTATATTTTTTTTTAGTTTTGTTTTTTGGGAACGTGACGTGCAGAAACTATCGTACAGCTGACTTGACACCCTCTACTGACGGTGGCTATTTAGACTGCGACCCAGACAAATGTCGCACAGAGAATTTTCTGGTCAAGCGGTAGATGATATGGTAGCAAATGACTTGGTTGTATTGTTGTGACGTACAGAAAGTGTCACCTGGACAGTATATACGGATGGGAGCGAATGTGCTGAACTGTGACACACAGAAAGGTTACACAAAGCCGAGTAAAATGGATTTGTATCACTGAGCTAAAACAACTGAAAAAATATTTTTTTTTTAATATTTGTTTTTTTTATATTTTTTTACAATTTGTTTTTTGGGAACGTGACGTGCAGGAAATATGGTAGAACTGACTGACACCCTGTTAACGGTGGCTATTTAGTCTGCGACCCAGACAAATGTCGCACAGAGAATTTCTGGATCAAGCGGTAGATGATATTGGTAGCAAATGACTTGGTTGTATTGTGTGACGTACAGAAAGTGTCACCTGGACAGTATATACGGAATGGGAGCGAATGTGCTGAACTGTGACACACAGAAAGGTTACACAAAGCCGAGTAAAATGGATTTGTATCACTGAGCTAAAACAACTGAAAAAATAATTTTTTTTTTATATTTGTTTTTTTATATTTTTTTT
>ONZH01008599.1:0-137071 GCA_900303285.1 Rhinella marina | reverse complement strand
AACAAAGCACTTTTATTTTTTATTTTTATGCGCAGTGATGCTCAGTTGCCTGTGATTTCACCCAGCTCTGATTTTATTTTTTTCACCAGCTCTTTGGATCGTGGAATATTCTATTTTATCACAAAGGATAACATGACATATATTAGGTGCTTTGAAGAGATAGTTTAGTGCCAGTTGCTATTTTTGGATCCCACTTCTTGATATGCAGCTATACCACATTGATACTAAAACACATTTTATAGCTGAGCAGTGCTCTGTACTGTTTTCACTTTTACTATGTTAGTTGTGTTACAATGATACTTCTATGATTTATGTGCCAGCTGTGGTTGTTGACGCGCATTAAATCAGCCGTTTCATGAACCACGCTTCTTCTGTATTGAACTAAATAAGAAACGAATCTCATGAAATAGACATGAATATGTTCCTCCTCCATTAATAGGAAATATGCTTGCTATAACTGACATTTTAGACTTTTTGATGGCCTTAATAAAAGCCATCAGAAAAACTGAAGCCTATGGGCAGCTTTAGTTAACAAAGGTTGTTTTTAATTTAAAAACATTGGTATATGGGCAGATTCCTAGGATGAGTAGACTCCACTGACTTCTACAGTTTTTCACATAGGACATGGCTAAGTTAAATGGCTTCAATGTTGAAGATGTTGCACTTGACGTTAAGGTAGGTAGAGATGCATATTAAGAAGAACCTATAGAAAAATCTAAATAGGCATCCTCCTAGCTGGGTTCCTTAGTTTGCCATATAAACTCTAAACTTCTCCAAATAAATTCCCATTTTCCTTCTATTTGATGGGGAACTTCTCCTTATAGTCATCCACCAGTCAACAGCATACAACGACATAAAGGAAGACCATGTGCTCACTATAGGACTCTTGGAAAGAATTTCATTACCCTCCCCTGCCCTCTGCCTCAGCAAATATAGTAACAGAGGAAACAATGGGTTGTTTTTGGAAGAGCCCTTTCAAAAAAATATATTGATCGACATCTTGAGACAAAGTATGTAGAATTCATGTTTTTATTAAGCTGGTCATCTCACCACATATTTCGGGATATGTTGAGCCAAGAGAAACGGTAATGAAAGCTCATAGCATCATCACAAACTAAACTAAATGTAATACAGTGCAATTAGAATTACAATGGGCTGTCCATGTAAGATACAGGCACATCTAGTCCTCCAGAGTAAAAGATGTTCTTAGCAGCCACTCTCGCTGCTAGACAATAGCTGAGGGTTCTAAGTAGGAGACCACCATCTTTTAACTCAGAATTTCCTGGTAGGATAATTGAAAAATGGGTTTCGGACAGATCTTTAATATCTATTTTTCCATTTATGAGCAAACACTATGGGCCATTAAGTAGAACCAAGTTAGTTCTTTTGGACAGTGAAAAAAATTCAGTCATTAAAGGAAAAGGCTGCAAACCCAGGAGAAGTGGAGGATGAGAGTGGAATGGCCCAGACACAGCCTGATGTCGAGGCTCCTGCCTGATGGAAGTTGGGGTGTCCTTATTGTTTTGCATTTTGGAGGGTTGCAACCAGGAGATGTAGATGCAGTGGGCAGCAAATGGTGCTGGAGTCAGTAATCAAGCCAATGGTATAAAATAAATAAGTCTATGTTTACTAACATGCAAAATGGGAGTTGAAGTACGTATATCTAACAGTATCAAAGCACAATTCCTGGAAATCTTCCCCAATAACAATGTATAGGTAGCAGAAATTATGAGGGTGGTGGTACTCCTTCTCTCTCCGTTAATCCTCTTTTTCTTTGCTCTTTCTGGAGTAAATGGGAATTGACCAACTCACTTCCTTATAAGAACTCCTTTGCATGGATGGGGCCAAGTAAGTCCATTTTTTTACATAGCAATAACTTACAGATACTGACCCTCCACCAGCAGTTGAAACGTTTCAAACAAAAATGTTCTTAATCATAACTAAATTTGACCACATCTGATGGAATTTAAAAAGGAAAAGAAAAAGCTCCAGATTTTGAAGTGCTGGATTCACTCTTTCTGGAGTACCGTGATGAAGCAATGGCGTTCTTTCAGTAAATGCCGAGAGAGTGATTCTCTGGGACTCAGACCTAATTTTTTGAGTAGTGACTAGCTAACACTAGAAGGCACCATGGGCACACCTAGGTCCATCACCTAGCCTCCTACAAGGGCAGAGTCAGGATTGTTAACCTTGACCTATCCATACAAAACTATGATGTATACAATGCAGTAAATCAAACACTATATTAGACCAATTAATACAATAACAATAAACTTTTTTGCAGTGGGTTACTGCAGAAGTACATGGAAAAAAGGAACATCAGGTATTTTTAATGGTGACGGTACCAGCCCAAAATGAAATGCATGCCTCATGATGGAGCCCATAGAGCCCAAAGGGACACTGTTCTTAAGATAATTTCAACCATGAATGCCTCTTGCTTCTACTTATGGCAGAAGCCTGATTTGTCCAACACAAAGGCAGAATATAAGCGTTTTTAGATTGTGGTGGTGCTAAATAAAGAGACTGTTGGGGGTTCCAGAGAACCAAACTCCAGTTAATAGGTAAGAAATTAACATGAAGTTACTAACTCCACAAAGTAAATGGGTTGCCTCATGAATAGCTCATTAGAACCAACTGGGAAATAAGACACATTTATTCTGTCTACACATATCCCTATAAAATGACTGGTCTGTTACATGTCAGATCATCTTCACTTCATCCTTTGCCTCCCCAAGGCATGTCAGTGTAATGGCAGATCTTATATGCGCGAGAATAAGGAAAAAAGCCAATGTCGACGCCAACACCTCTGATGAACATTGACTCCCATGCAATAAGACAGCCATCTCAGGATCCGCTGATGCTCAATCACGCTTCACAGACTCCTAAACCATATTCTTTATTTTAGAGCATTAGCACGAGGCAAGAGAAATAGGTTGCAAGTCTGTATGAAACACCTGACCTTAGCAGACTTCATTTGACCTCTTCGATTTTCGATGCCACAGAGTCTTATTGCCTTTGGAAAGAAGGTGTAGAGTTAGCTTTCTTTTGAAGAACTTTTTGACCTTTTATTTATTGAGTCTTGAAACTAGAAGCTATCTGACATAAAAGCAATACCTGACTAGATTTGGTCTGAAGGTGCAGAATACGTGCTCAAAACCTCAGGATTGGCTTTCCTGTCCAAGGTATAAGTGGCATTATTTAATTTGCGATTAATGAGGAATTTCAATTTGCTCTACAGTTACTAGGAAGCACTTGTACCAATATAGGTCACTGCGAATCCTAATATCTTATCCAATAATGTGGATACTTTGCCTTTTATCTAGAATAATAATAATGTGGCAACAACAATAAAGATAAGCAATAATTGTAGTAGAATTAGGTTTGTCCAGTGTAACTAAAGGGGTTGCCCACTTGGAGCAATACCTTTTCCTTAGAATGGACTCATGGACAACATTCAGAATGCTCCCCGATGCTAGGTTGCTATTCACAGCAGAACTATTGGGTGGCCACACATCGACACATATAGGATAGATAAAATGGGAGAGATTTATAAAGACTGGTGCAAATGAGGCAAGTAATCCAGTTTTCCTTTGCACCAGTCTTGATAAATCTCCCCCAGAATGTTCTTAAGCTGGTTGTCTTACTCCACACATTCTGGGATATGCTGAACCAGGAGGAAAGGTAAAGACGGGCATATCTGTAAGTATTCAATTTCCATACAGCACCACCACAGGAGCAACAAAGCAGTATACAGCACCCATTATGATTACAATTTACTGTCCATGTAATGTCCAGATATGCCGGGTCCTCCAGAGGGAAAGACGTTCTTTATAGTACCTCTCTCTTCCAGCTGAGGGTCCTAAATTGGAGACCCCCATCTTTAAACACCAGACTTTTAGGAATTCCCTCACAGGATACTGGATATAAAGGTTTCTAATCCAGGCAATGCTTATAAGCAAATTCAAGGCCAGCCATTGGGACTAATTTAAATGCTCTTGGTGTTAGAAGCAAACACGTGGAAAAATAAATACCATGGATAGAGATGAGCAAATCGATTCATCGATTCATTGATTCGAAGCGAATCTTGGGAATTTTTAGCTGCGAAGCGAATCCGAATATTAGGTGATTCGCTTCGGCTTTGTACGCATTCGCTACGTAGTTTGTCCTATAACTTATACGCTATTGCTGCGTATAAGTTACTGTATACGCTGTTGCGTACGAATTCAATTCATTAGCGAACTTTTACTGTTAGTTGGTTTATCGTGCGCAAAAGCCTGGGAAGAAAGTGGTCACCTGACCTAGTGGGCAGGGCTTGCTCTGATTGGCTCAGGCTCGGTAAGCCAGTGACGTATCACTTCTGCTGTGACTGCTGAGATGAGCAGAAGCACTGTGTGTGAAGTTCTGAGACCTGTTTTGTGAAAATTTGATATAATAGCTCCCAAATTCCCAAATAATAATTCCCAAATCCATATTACACATATCAGGGATACTGCAAGGCAATTGCAGGGCCAGTTCAGGACTAGTATTTAATCAAGCAGGGAGAAAGAGACAGGGAGAGATAGGGAGAGACAGGGAGAGACAGGGGACAAAGACCAGCTGCAGGGCCACAGAGTGAATTGAAAAATGTCTGAAATGGATAAGCAAAAGGGGTCCAGTTCCAGCCAGACTTTGAGCTTTAAAAAAAAGGAGAAGGTGGCACAGGGCAGCAGTGCCAAAAGACCTGTAGCCGGAGCATCTACTAGTAGTATTCACAATACTTGGCCATTGTTCCACCAGGCTAACCCACCGAGGCGCAAAATTGTAGTGGAGGAGAAAGTAGATGAGGTAGTGGAGTGGATGGCATGCTCATCTCAGTCTCAGCCGGATGATCTGCTGTCATCTGCTGATACAGTATCCATATGAAGCCAGGGGTCAGACTCGTTCTGCTCCACCATTCCACTCAAGCAAACCCCGTCATTTTCTGCCACCTCTCAGGCTTCAGTGTTCCCTCCTAGTGGTGTCTCTTCTGCAATTTCTAAAAAAAGACGCCACCAAAGCCCACCTTATAATCCGGCGGTTATAGAGGACAGCCTCCCTGAGGCCAACAGTGGCCGGAACTGTCCCACTATGCACTAGGGCTTCTTTCCTGCCCAGCCTCAAGTTCCGTTGGGGGGGGGGTGACACCCAAAAGGACAAATCTGTCACCGGGCAGTGTTCAATAAAATACCTTTATAAAAATGAATAATGGCTGGATTAAATCCGAATTTCATACTCCTCTTGCTGATGCTGGTGGTGATTAGATCAGGCCTTGCAGGGCAGAATAGTCTGAGTGTCTTCCCACTGTTGCTGTCAGCCGGGCCATAATTTTACAGCCAAATGTCTTGTGTCATGTCATGGGCTGTGCGAACCCGAAGTCTCCAAAACCCTATTTCAAAACCAAACACTGTTGTCTACCTCCGCCTCCGTTTTCTACGCTTAGTAGGAGAGTAGCTGTTGTTAGTTAACGTTACTAATAGTTCTATTTAGTATTGTTAAGTTTGTTTTGGAGCCTCAGCCATTAGTCCCCCCCCTCCAAAAAAAATATATATATGTGTTACATATATTTAAAAAAAAAATTTTTTACACTGCCTCTGCCTCCCATGCAAGTTATATTAGCGGACATTGTTATACACCACTGCAGTCTGTTGTATTTATTTTACCTATCACTCTATGCGGATATACCCCGTCCCCTACTACTACTGGCCGGGGCAGCCATAAAAAGCTCATATATAATTTTCACTGCCTATGTTAAGGTAGAATGTACAGGCTTGTTGCCCAAACAAGCCAAGCCTTTTTTATTTTTCTGTCTGTCAATTGTAATCAGTGAACAGGAGTGTGTGTAATGTAGTAATACTTCGGCCGGTAGATACCGCTGTGTTCATTAATATGGGAAAATGGCCGTGGGAAAAAAAACTCTGTCTTCTTCACACTATGTCAGGATCAGGAAGGTGTTAAAGGTTTAACAAAATACTCAAAACACAGGTTTTTCAAGAATATTTTAGTAATAAATAAAAACTTATTTTTAACAAATAAATAATATAATAAACAAAAGAAAGGAACAAAAAAATAAGATTATGCCGGCCTTTGCCGACGTCGGGCCATCATGTCCTGCAGCTCTTGCAGCTCCAGCTGCAGGCCAAGAATGAGCTGGGAGGTAGCGTGAAGCCTGGAGCCAAGGCGCCGTTATCCAGCCTCCACTTCGAAGTCAGTGGGGATGTCTGTAGGGGTGGAAACAGTTATGTACTTAGTTTGTATGATCGAGTTACGGGTGAAGGGTCCCTCCGGATCCGCGCTGCTGCAGGTACACGTGTGGGGCCGGAACCACGCTCCGGCCCAAATTCACTGTAATGGGGGCGGGCTGCGAATCCGGCCACAGCACGTTAACCCCTGCTGAGAGGCAGCCGGAGCGAAAATACAACAGTTACATGTTGTATTTTTCGCAGTGAATTTGGGCCGGAGTGCAGTTCTGGCCCCATACGTGTACCTGCGGCAGCACGGATCCGGAGGGACCCTTCACCCGCTGTATCCGGGCTGCCGCTAGTGTAGAAGTACTTCAGGGGCAGTCCTGCCTCGACGGTGGTGACGCCATCGTTGACGGTGCTCTGCAACATAAAAATGTACACAATTGTTAGATGATGACTCTTTTTAATACTAACACATACTACTATTAAGATATTATGGGTGTGAGAGGGGGGGCCATATCATATTTTTTTCTTCTAAAAAGGTATTTATGGCAATAGATAAAGTTATCGTCGCAATAACTTTCTTTATATCGTTAACACGGTGCGGTAGGAATACTTTGGATATCGCCCACTGACAGTAGCTGCAGCATGGGCACGTCTTTGAGTCTGTGTGTAGGAGGAGGAAGCGCTAACTATGAAGGGGCATATAAGGGTACTTTCTTTCAAACTAGTGCATTTGCATGACACAAACGGGAGAACGGCCAGCACCATTAACAATAATAACTAGAATACCTTCACTTAAGTTGTTTGGGTCGAGAGTTAGAGGCGTTGCCTAGCATGAAACAAAATTACTGCAGCGCACTACGCACGGCCACGTTGTCCTTTTTTCATTATTCACAGTGACTGCTGGTATATATACAATACAGTACACTAATTTTTTTACATGTTTTTACTTATCAAATATTTTGTTACTCACCCTGCCGTATCTCTGCGCGGATCTCATTAAGCCGCTCTGGTCATTTGAATTTCAGATCGGATCGGGCCCGGGGTCCGCACGGTGTAGAAACGATGGTGCAGGCCTTGGATCACCTGCTGGATCACCTACTTCTTATGCTGGTTTGGATGGCGGTGTGTGCCATCGTAATCCTCTCTGTCCATCAGCCGGATCAGGAATTTCAGCTCTTCAGAGCTAAATGATGAGGATCGCCTGGATGCCATTTTCGAATATTCGCTCTGCCTCTGAGGAGCGCACTCCTGCGTATTATGTAATTGCGTAGACAATAGTACGCTGAGGATTCGTACACTATTTGTACGCTCAGGCGTACGTCTTCTAAGAAGTTGCGTACATTTTTAAATGAAAGTTCGTTATTAGTGCGCGAATATTCACTAAAGCACATAATAACGTATATTTTGTACGCAAATACAACGAATCTATTCGTCTAATATACGAATCTTAGGAAAACTTCGGCGAATGTTCGGCGAATAATTTTTTGAATGATTCGCTCATCTCTAACCATGGATACCTTATGCAGATGGTAACAGATCAAACTTAAAGGGGTTTTTTAACTGTTTTATACTGATGACTTAACCTCAGGATAGGTCATCAGTATCTGATCTGTAAGGGTCCGACACCCGCCGATCAGTTGTTGGGAGAGATTGCGATGCTCATCTTCTTCGGACTTTATTTTGTCTCTTGCTGATTAGTGCGCATCATCATACCCAATTTTTGGATCCAGCAAACAATTTTTTGCATATTTACATATCTGCATAGGACAAAGCAACACGTCTCAGTAAATCTTGTATTTTGCTATATCCACCATCTAAGGTCATGTTTTCATATCCTTGATTATGAATATAAAAGGACTGTTGATAGAAAGAAGCCTGGCATATTAGAACTTATTTGGAAAGTTGATCAAGTATAAACTTTCAAGTCGGAATGGGCACCTTTAGATGTAAAGGAACAAAGGAGGACACAACAAGAGAAGGGGCTTTCATTGAGGTCCACAAGACTTTATTAAAACAATAAAGTCCTGGCAGACTATTCCACCTGTGTACTTTGTAATTGAGTGGTATTTGCATATTGACAGCCTGACAACAGAAACATCATAAACTATGATCAACGCTTGATCTCCTGGCTCAAAGACTTGAGAAGATTACAATATGAAGGGTTTCTTTTTTCCTCTGCTAGGAATGATGCTTAGAAAACTAATAAACTGCATCCAGAATTAATATACCAGCCATATTACCGTTCGATAAACAGAAATATATTTTTTCTTGAGATTTTGTCAGGGAATCAAACATAGCGGCCCTATGATGAAGTTGTCCAATGATTATTAATGTAAGACATTTATTTCAGCTGTGAATTTTCTTCTTCTTGTTCCACTCTTATTATTTGTTAATTTGTATCTTGGAGAGCTGAGACAAGGATTGTTTCAATAAAACGGCGAAGATCGGAAGCGATTGTAATGGTTTGATGTTCATTAACTGAAGATCTCATTTCATGTTCATGCATCCTCACCCCTCCCCCTTATACCCACCATATTGATTCAAAGATATCCTTCTCACTCTGTAGATTAAACACTTTGTGATCTGTAGTTGGTTTAATTTATAAGACGAGTGACATTACCAAACTTGACAATGCTAGCATTAAAGTGAAGACTCCACGAAGATCATTAGTATTCGGAGGAGCCAGTGAATCACAGCCTTTGTGACATTTGAGCTTGTTTCTAATTGTGTTTCCAAATTTAACATAATGGAGAATTTACTTGTTTTCTGTATCAAAGTCGTTTTGTCAAATAAATTGCCGCATTTATGTCGACTACAAGGTCTGAATGTTAGGTTTGAGTCAACATCATTTAGATGCAAAGTCTTTTCCAGTAGTCTGTGTTTCAGTACTGTACATTGCTTTTCACGCTTATCATCTTGTTGGGAATGAGGAGTCTTTTGAGTCAGCATTTATATTAGGCAACATATTACTGTATATGTTTTATTTTTACCTTCAAACTTTTGAAGAGCAAAGAAATGCTTGTCATGGAAGGCTTTTAAAGATACCTCAATTGGGATACAATAGATTCTTGAGAGTAGGTGCCTTGGGTTGTCAAACTGGTTAATCATTACTATGGTTAATTTGTCTTCAACTCCTCTAGGTAATCCATGGCAGTTATTAGATCCCCATGATGGTCCATCAAAAGCAGTGAAACCTGAATATGCCTTTGGTTTCTCATATGGCCCTTCCTCGCTCCTTTCCTACTTTTCTCTTCCTATGCTCTCCCCCACCCCCTCTCTTCACCGCCTTCCTTACTCCCTCTGTTCTATATTTCCTCTTTCATTTCCTTCCTGTATCACCTTCCTTCTTCCAACCCCTCCCTTTTTCCTCTCTCACACCCAGGGGTGGACTGGGAACTGAAAGTGGCCCTGGAAAAATACTAAAAGTGACCCCGTTTTGTAGTTGGGTCCAAACCGATGGAAGGCAGGGCCACCAATACCATATTGTGGCTCATTATACCACCCCAACAGAGCCAAATATCACAGTGCATCACAAAATACATCCCCAAAAACTTCCACTGGTGGCAGTGAGGAGAGCTCAGGCGGCCCCCTGGGCATCGGCCCACCGGGAAATTTCCCTGTAAGGTCTATAGCCAATCCGCCTCAGCTCACACCCTCCCTTTACCACAATTCTTCCTCGCTCTCTTCCCTATTCCCCTCTCACTCCAACCCTCCCTTCTCCTCCTTCCTTCTGCCCTCCTCTCTCTATTTCCCTTCTCATTCATTCCCTTCACCACCTTCATACTCTCTTCTGATCCTTATTTTTTTCCTCAATACCTCTTTTACCCATCTTCCTTCCGCCCTGTTTCCTAGCTTTCCTTCATTTCCAATTCCTTCATTCCAACCTATCCATGGTCCTTCCCACATCTCCACCCCTTATTCTCTGTCTTCCACATTTTCTCTCTTGCACCTTCTTTTTACCACCTTCTTTCCTTTCTTCCCCACCTTGCTGCCACTATCCTTGCTCTACCTTTCTTTGTACCTTCCTTCCAAATATTTACTTCCCTTGTCCACTTCATTTTCTTTTTTCTAGCCTTTTCATGCCAAACCAATACTTAAACTAATGTTGCCACCCTGATGTCTTTTCATTGGACTGACTTCAACATTCATTTTAACTACAATATGTGAAAAACCAGGACCTCAATGTACCGTATGATCTTCTTTTGTCATGGTTCATGCATAACTTATGAAAATATTGTCTGTGCATGGTCTGAATACCTCTGGGCAAAGTATTCCAAATCTATCTATTATTTATTCTCTTTTACACCTTCTTGTGCTGTAAATAAACCATTAAATCATTACACATTTAATTCTGATGCAATATCTGTCGTAAGGAGCAAATGGTTAACATGCCCGCCTGACCGTTGATTTATCATATCTGTCAGACAGTAAATAATCAATAATTTTGACTCTGAGTTGGAAGGTCAGGAAGGATGTCAGTCTACTATTACTCGTAGAGTGAGCCTCGGCAATATAAATCTTATAAATCCTGATACCCATCTACTGAATCTCAGCAGTATAGGTACCACATTATGAATGTATGTTGAAATATATGATCATGTATGTATCAACATATATGATACATGCAAAAAATTGCTGAGGCTGGAGCCACCATCCCCTCATGCTGCTCCACTAACAACTCCTCTTCAGGGAAGGTTTTTTAATAGATTTTTGAATGTCCATTCCCTCTGTGAGGCTGGACATTAGATGTCGACTGAAAAGGCCTTGGTCTCAATTAGCATACCAGTTCAACCCAATGGTGCCCAATGATGTCAAGGCTGCATAGGCCAATAAAGACTTTACCTTCTACACAAGAGACTTTTTATTTTGAAACAGAAATGGACCTTCTTCAAACTGTTTCCACAAAGATGGAAGAGCACAGTCATGTAGAAGGTCATTATATGCTCTAGCATTAGCATTTTCTTTGAATTAACAGGACTCGGGTTGATTAGGGACACTTTTGCAGGTAAAAGTTTGACAAAGCTATCTTATTCAAAAGGTTGCATTCTCTTTGGACAATGCCATATTAAAAGTCATATCCACCAGATGTCTCAACCATAGAGACAGCCATGGCGACTGCCAAAAAGGACAGACACCCAAATCAGAGTGTACAGGCCTTTTTCCTCTATGGGTACACTTAACTACACTCTTATTAGGAACCAGCAGAGAAGGAGGGGGTCATTTGTTTTTTTCTTTTCAGTGTCCACGTCTATTTCCACCCCTGGCCCAAGCCTACTAATTAGGTACTGTAAGCCAGTATATGGTATGTATATATTTCTTAAACTGCTATATAGTTGACAGTGATACGATCAGTATAAAGTGTTCTTAAAGCAGTTAATATTTGCTGTGTCTTGAACTTATTCTGTGCATAAATGCTAATGGTACCATCTGGCAAGGCTAACTTGCTTTTGCAGCAAAGCTCTCATGAGATTCCTTATGTTTAATGCTCATCCATTACCAAAAAGGAGAAAATACACATACGTAAATATTTTCCTTATGACAATGGTATTTTAAGGCCTAAACAAACTATGAAAACCAAGCAGGTGGCCTAAAAACTGGGTGGTCAATGTTTTGGGGGTTGCTGACTAGTAATCTGGTTCGGCCAACAATTGAGGGGGTGTAGCAGCCATCACTGTGGAAAAGTAGTATGGTACAGTGCCCATGCAGCAGATATCCAACTGGGTCCTCCTTAAAGGAGTATTATGGTTTTGTGATATTGATGAATTAACCTCAGGCTAGGTTATGAATATCAGATTGGTGAGGGTCTGACTCTCAGCACCACCATTTGACAACTGTTTGAATGGGCTGCGGCACTAGTGCCAGAGCTATTTTCAGTGTTTACCTGCACATTGTCTACATTGTAGTGCTGGTCCAAAGTAATGACAGCTTCCTCTCGCATTCACTTGAATGGCACCAACAGCTGTAATTATACTGCACCACCACTATGACGTAGATAGCATACGGGTAAACCATGAAGAGGACAATGCTCACATAAACACCACAGCTTCTTTAAACATCTGCTCAGAAGCGGGGCCAAGAGTTGGACCTCTGCCAAACTGAAATTGGTGACCTCTCCTGAGTACAGGTCATCGATTTCATGAAACTGGAATAACCCTTTAATGACTTCCAAATGAAGTAAAAAGCTCAGTCAGATATAAGCCAGTTTAGCTTAGTTATTACAATAGTATGCATTATGCTGCACTGCATTGTGGGAGATGTAGTGTTTTCTACATCAGACTACTATAACTTGGATCCAGACTTATATCAGACTAAAACTGGGATCTGAGATTGGCTTTGGTTCCTACTCGTACCTCGAACAAAGGGATCCAAGTTTTAAAATGGTTTTCCAGTTTAAAAATCAACTACCGAAGTACCGTATTTTTCACTTTATAAGACGCACCCGATGATAAGACGCACCCCAAATTTTAGAGTAGAAAAATAAGAAAAAATATTTTTCATCAGACCTCATATCAGACCCCCCTATAAATTTCAGGATATCACATCAGACCTCAGAGCAGCCCTTTCAGACCCCCATCAGACCTCAGATCAGCCCACCCAGCCCCCATCAGACCTCAGATCAGCCAATCAGCCCACTGTGCCCCCATATCAGCCCACTGTGCCCCCATCAGACCTCAGATCAGCCCACTGTGCCCCCATATCAGCCCACTGAGCTCCTATCATACCTCAGTAAACCCGTTGTGCCCCCATCAGACCTCAGATCAGCCCACTGTGCCCCCATCAGACCTCAGATCAGCCCACTGCGCCCCCATCAGACCTCAGATCAGCCCACTGTGCCCCCATCAGATCTCAGATCAGCCCACTGTTTCCTCATATTAGCCCACTGTGCCCCCATCAGACGTCAGATCAGCCCATTGTGCCCCATCAGACCAGACAATTGTGCCCCGATCAGACCTCAGGTCAGCCCATTGTGCCCCCATCAGACCTCAGATCAGCCCATTGTGCCCCCATCAGACCTCAGATCAGCACACCCATCCCCATCAGAAGTAAAATAAAAAACTCTCTTACCTCTCCTGCGCCACGGCTCCGCTCCGGATCCGGCGCTCCTCTGTCTTCTCTGCTGGCGCTGCACAGTCACCTGACTGCATACAGCGTCAGGTCAGAGTGCGTGCACTACGTTCTGACGCTGTACGTGGTCTGGACAGTGCAGCGCCACCAGGAAAAGGCAGAGGAGCGCCGGACTCGGAGCGGAGCCGCAGCGCTGGAGGATGAGTATGTTTCCCCGCTCCTGGCACATATTACATACTAGTGAGCGCTTCCATAATGGAAGCGCTCACTGGTATTTGCTTTATAAGACGCACGGCCATTTCCCCCCCTACTTTTGGGGGGGAAAAGTGTGTCTTATAAAGCGAAAAATACGGTAATTCACAGAAGACTCGCGAGACTTCGGGAATAACTGACTTTGCCTCATCAGAGCACATACATTTTAATGCTGTACAGAGACTGATCTCCATACAGCATCAATCCGAAGTTTCGAGCGTCGCGACTTCGGATCTAGGATCCGAAGCTTGCTTCAATAATCCCTCATTATATGTCATAGAGCCTAAGAGTTCTTAGGAAATCAGCAGACTTTTGAATGCAGCTTTGTTTGTGAGTGGAGAAGAATTTTGTCATTATAATCATTATACAATCAATTCAGTATATTATAAATGAATTACAGTATCTAGAGATGTAACTGAGCTAAAATTTACCCTGATAACACACGTCACAGTGTTATCTCATGACAAAAGCCATTGAAATGCATTGTAAATGTCAATTCAAATTTTTGCCTATTGTTTAGTTGAAACGGTAACCATCAATTTTATCTCAGCTACGTCTATATACATTAATGAAATCTCAGGCTCTAGCCAGGCATGCTATATACTCTCTCCCCCATTGATGACCTACAGTTTCATTGCTTTAAAGACTTTAAGATTCAGCTTCATTGCTCCCCCTCTGATATTACTCATCAGTGGGGGATTCTCATTCCAACCCGAGAAATAAATGATTTTACTATTGGTGACAGAATGTGTTTGTATTCTCTTCCCAAATCCTCCATCACTGTTATGTCCGTTTTAATCTCAGATCAGCAATTGCTTCCTGCGCAGCGTTCAAAAAATGAAAATAACAGAAACTTGATAGAATGAGGAGGGGGCAATTTGTCTTGTTTGTCCTGTTGGCAGAGTGGTGTAAACTAACCTGCGCAGCACAACTAATTATTACCACAGCCTCTTACCAAGAGATGACTATTATATAGCGTCCAATAATACATGAGTGCAGTTACATTGTACAGTGCTGTATGTGCTAACAGAAATAATATAACATGCACATGTAGCAGAGCTCAATGTCATTTTTATTGGGATAATCTACTGAGTTGGGATAATGCAGTCAGTTTTTCTGCAGTCAAATAAGATGATGATGAGCGGAGTCAACTGGCGCACTTATCTCTGCTAGTTTCACACTAGCGCTAGGGATCTGGCAGGCTGTTCCAGAAGGGGATAGACTGCCGGAACTCTCTACATTCTGGCATTGCCGGAAGCTTGAACGTCTTCATCAGGCACTGTCAACTGATTTGGGTATGAATCCATCCTCGCAGATCACATACATCCATACATGCTGATTGTCTTCTCTGGGGCAGATGGGATCTTTCAGCAAGAAATATCCAACACTGTTTTGAAGAGAATGACCAAAACTTCCAAGTACACTGACTTGAACCCAACTGAACATCTGTGGGACCACCTTGAGCATTGTGTCCCACCCAGACGGTCTAGCTGCTGTTTGTGCTGCACATGGCAGTTACTCTGTATGAGTAAATATGAATGTGTGAATAGATAGATGTGAGAGAGAGGTGGATAGATAGATAGATAGATAGATAGATAGATAGATAGATAGATAGATAGATAGATAATAGATTAAATGGATAGATATAGAAAGATAGATATATTAAAGAGATAGAATATATATATATATATATATATATATATATATATATATATGATACATAGATATATGAGATAGATATATAGATATAAGAGATAGATAGATAGATAGATAGATAGATAGAGATAGATAGATATAGAAAGATAGATAGTAGCTATTTTGAGAGATAGATAAATAGATAAGAGATAAATTAGATAAAGATGAAGAGATAGATAGATAGATAGATAGATAGATAGATAGATAGATAGATAGATGGATAGATATGTAGATATGAATGAATAGATAAAGTATGATGTTTCTGAGATTCCATATGACACATTAGATTTGAAGGTCTGGTGTTGCTGCCTCCACCCGATTACATAACCTGTTCCCATCCAGCGGTGGAGCTATGACAGAAAACTCAGTGGGAATATACATCTATTGTGTGATCTCAGATTCTGGAGTTTCTCCCTCTCACTGAATCTAAATATAAAGTCTGCCAAATCCTGCAAAAGAATGAACTTGCAACCCCAATCACCTTCATGCCAGCGCTGTTGTGTGCCAGATTAGTTTAGTCCTCTGTAAAGTGATTTGATAGCTCTGCTTAATGTCATAGTGAAAGGGCAAAAGCCTGTAGAGGCAAGCAGTAAATGTCTCTCTCCCAAGCAGGCATCACACCTGAGGGCATCGTTCTCTCTGTGAAGAAACAGCAACATGTTAGGCTTTCCCGGCTCACAAATGGATTGTAAAGTTAAGCATGGCATATTTTTTGTTGGTATGAGGCAGCTCAACTTGAAGAATTTCGTCAAAAACACCTGAACAAGCAGACAGCATATAAAATATTAAATGCCACCTGAGATTCATAGAGAACAATTGTAACATGCTGCTTTTATTTTACCAATCATAGCAAGGCGAAGGTAAAATCCCTGCAGTGGGGTCAACCGGACAGAAGGAAAAATGTGCAAAGAAAATGGAACACTTGTCTAAATAATTATATATATATATATATATATATATATATATATATATAGCAATGGAGCTTCCTACTGGATAGAGAGAAATAGAAAGATAGATAGATAGATAGATAGATATTAATAGATAGATAGATAGATAGATAGATAGATAGATAGATAGATATTAATAGATAGATTGATTAGAAAGAAAGAAAGAAAAGAAAGAAAGAAAGAAAGAAAGAAAGAAAGAAAGAAAGAAAGAAAGAAAGAAAGAAATTGTAGCTAGATGGATGGGGGGAAAATGATGGATGGGTGGATAGATAGATAGATAGATAGATAGATAGATAGATAGATAGATAGATAGATAGATAGATAGATAGATAGATAGATACTGTAGTTGGATGGATTAGATACAGTAGATACTGTAGATGGATGAGTAGATGGATAGATGGATGGGTAGATGGATTAAATAGACAGATTGGATAGATGGATTTGATAAGTGGATAGATATTAGATAGATAGATAGATAGATAGATATTAGATAGATAGATATTAGATAGATTAGACATTGTAGATGGATGGATAGATGGATGGATGGATTAGATACAGTAGATAGAGAGATGGATGGGTAGATGGGTAGTTGGATGGATGGATAGATAGACAGACAGATAGACAGACAAGGCTCTGTCATCACCTTTGGGGTATATGTCATTAGGAATGGTCACACATCCCAACATTTTCAGTTAAAAACATAGATACTACTGTACCTTCCTTAAAGGGTTTTCTGATAATTATTAGAATTTTAGAACACTCCTTTACTGTGCAGGACATAAGGAAATGAGAATCTTTCACACTGGCTTCACCTGCTGCTAGTCCTCAGGGTAATGGACTCAAATCTCAGAAAACAAAGATAAAATTCTGAAAAGATGCACTGAATAGGGCTGGAGAACTAGGGGTCCACTCACCGTTCTTGGACATGGACCCTGATCTGCCGTGTCCACCCCTACAAAGTGTAATATGACATTTCTACATGAAGACTGGGAGAATCTTTTTTCCTATAATCCAGTCAAATTAGACAAATTAGGAAATGTTGACATTGGCAGGGCTGGAATGAAGATTGTGCCACCCTTGTGACAAATGTGCCCAATTTGATGCAGATAGAGACCATCATAATTCACTCCATATCTAATGGGAAAAGCCATATTTAAAATCAACTACAGAAAGCAAACTGCAGCAACATTAGAAGGAATCCGTGCAGGGAGAAGTTCATGATAATGTTTGCATTCTATTGTCTCATCCCTAATACAATTTATTACACCGCGCAGAAATTAATCAATTCATATTACAGCCAAGCGCCATTATCCATACAAATGCACAGGATTCTGCCGCCGCTCTCATAATGACCGTCCCACTCCTCCCAGTGCCCAGCCAGCGTCCTCCATATCTCAGAAATCACTGTGCGTCTGTTTATTCCTGCTCTGTAATAGCCTGTAAAATCACAGTCTTAGAGGGGAATAAGTTTAACGCAAGCCATAACCCCTGCTGGAGACTGTCAGCCGAGAAACTGATGAAACCAACATGCCCCCTACTGGTCACTGATGGTTCTGGATACAAAAATAACTCTGTTTCTTATAGACACACATGTTAAGAGCGTCATAGTAAATGGTCACATGCTCGTTAATGTATAACACCACAATTTAGAGATTTTGGGGGTCATTTATTAGACGCCGGTCTTAATAACCCCTATAGCTGGCGATGGATCCGCCAAAGTTATGAAGAAGCGCCAGCCTCTACATAACTTCTGCGTTTCCTGTGCCAGTCTAAATGTAAGACGGCTTCCTAGCTGTCTTACATTTAGACCATTTTCTACGCCTAAAATAGACATAGAAAATGATGAATGAGACGGACCTGCCGGCCTGCCCCCTTCCCTGGCCACGCCATGCACACATTTTTAGACCTGACGTGAGCGGGCATTAATTTGTGCCAGAAATTCACCTAATATAGGCGTATTTCTGGATACTAAATGACCCCCTATATGTATAAAATTCGATACATTATAGTCTTATAGGGGTATACCCATCTGATAGCATATGACTAGGATAATCCATAACATTTGGATTATTAGGGGGTCTTCTCTCTTTTGCAGTACACCAACCCATGGAATTTTAGTGCTATGTACAGTGATATGTTCCCTGCACATGCGACACATATAGAAGTTTTATCCGATATAGCAAATATAAATAAATAATTTCATGACATACTACATTATTGTGGATAATATCACTGTAGTTTGTATTTTTCTGTAATTACATACTGTAGCTCCAAAGAGATCAAAGATTCAGGAAAAATGAATTTAGTAGAACCACTGTGTTATTCAATAAAATCTATCTGTATAGCGCCACCTGATGTTACTTCTTTTCCTTATTTCTCTATCTTCCTCACTGACGTGGATGCTCATGCTCAGTTCTATCGTTCAGCTATGACCAGCCGTATCTTCTGTTAGAACCTATGACAGTTACAAGGAGAGAGCTGCAGCAAAGAGAACACGCTGTCTGAGCTGTGATAGGGTGGGAGCTGCAGCATAAAGGACATGTCCTTTCAGCTGTAAAAGAGAGAGAACTGCATCAGAAAGGATATGCCCTCTGTGCTGCCAGACTGAAGAGAATCTAGCAGAGCAACTGTAGCTCTCAATAACTACAATGCTACTACTACTACAACTACTACTACTTAAAGTACCATGGGCCTCTTCTATGTCAGCCTTCAAAAAAACGCCCTCAAAAAGCCTTCATAGTATTGCATTGTATTAGTGTGGCAATACACATTTGTCAGCTGCCATCTGAAGGCATACAAAACTGACAGATATTTCAATCAACCCCCTTTCCATAAACATGTCAACTTGCATGCTTTCTCAATGGGAAGAATAGAGTAGGCTGCTAGGCTCCTCTGGCAGTAGCTTATCTGACAGGGCCTAAGGATTGTGCATTTTGACGTCTGAAAGCTTAAAGGGGTATTCTCATCTTAGACAATGGGGGCATATCGCTGGGACCCGCACCTATATCCAGAACGGAGCGGGGAGCGCTGCGCCTGGAGGACCCCCCGGGTCCGGCCACCACCAGGCGCAGCTCCCCTGCTGCGCTCATAGAAATGAATGGGAGCGCAGTGCGCAAGCACGGCCACCGCTCCCATTCATTTCTATGGAGCCGACGGAAGTAGCCGAGCCAGCGCATGCGCAGTGCGCCCTCATTCAGTTCGGGGGCTCCGTTCTGGATATAGGTGCAGGTCCCAGCGGTGGGACCCGCACCTATAAGACAATGGGTGGCATATCCTAGCGATATTCCCCCATTGTCTAAAATGAGAATAACCCTTTAATCCTTAAAGGGCATCTGTCAGCAGATTTGTCCCTTTGACACTGGCTGACCTGTTGCGTGTGCACTTGCCAGCTGAAGGCATCTGTGTTGGTCCCATATTCACATGTGTCCTTATTAGGGCTTGTTCACATCAACCTTAGGGATTGCGTTCTGGCTTTCCATTATAACATCGTTATAACGGAAAAAAACTGAATACTTTAGACTGAAATGAAAATGGAAGCCTTTAGAGGCATTCCGTTTTGATCAGTCATAATAGAAGTATATACTGTAGGCAAGCATAACGGATCCATCTGGTTTCCGTTATGCTGGACAGAAAACAAAGTTCGGTCGACAGAACTTTGTTTTCCGTCCGGCATAACGGTAACCAGACTAGTTTTTTTTTATCCAAGGTCAGTGCCAAATTATCTTCTGCCACATCCCTGGGGCCTAGTGTTATAAAGGGCTTATTATTTTGTCAGCGCTTGGCCCCACCAGATGATCCTCTGGTACTCTGGTGGGCCAGGCCAAACCTGACCAGTTTGTAATCTACTTTTCCCCTGTGGTGAAGCTATAGGTCAATTGAAACACTTGTTTCTGAGTAATTCCACAAATTACAGCAAATTTCTGAGGACAACCCTTATCAGCTTATGGTTGATGAACCTTCTCCTAAAAGTGGACAACTCGTTAACCACAGATGCCAAATATTGTTTACTGACTCCACAGATCTTTGAATTGGGAATGTCACTCCAGCTCATCACATATAGCACTGACCCAGGAGGAACATACTCCAAACAGGCAAGAGTTGTTCACTCATTGAACGTTCCATGACCTTGACTTTGAATATTTCTAAAAAAGCAAACTATGATATTCCTCCCTGTAAACAATCAGGCGGCAACGTTATCCCTGAGGATACAAAAAAAAACCTAGAACCTGGTAACAAAACATGGAAATGGATATTTAGCTGTAATAAAATCCTGCACGCAAGGAGAAATTCTTCTCTTGATATGAAAATGGAAAAAACTAAACTGAAATAATATCTGTGTATTTAGATAAAATTCATAATGATGAGTGACAGAGTAGATTGTAACATTGCTGTAAATAGGCCGGGACGGGCTGTAATAGCAACTCGTCTGTCATGTTCTCCCCGTTTTAATTATAATTCTGCCGACCTCGGCAGAGTTTTTTGTTTGGGGCATCAGAATACAAGGCGATTTTGGTGTATCTTATTAGCTTAAAGAACGTGCCTTACGTATTAACTGCGATTTTGTTATTCCAGTCAAAACACGTACTCTACATCTTGAAACAAAGAGTCAAATAATCTCACAATTTATGCTTCATCAGTAAATTATCTTACCTGTCAGCGTTATTCAAGACTACATATATGAAGGTACGGTATCATATCAAGAAGGAATCTGTTTTCACCATATATACCATTACTTATAATGAGATCTATGCAAAATATTATGGTCTAGAATAATTGTATCAATTATCAAGGTAGTATTGTACCAGGAATGATGACATGTGGTAGTCTTATCAATTATCATGATGTCATTGTTGTGATGTCAATCGCTATAGTGTTCCAGATAGCACTCACAATCATTATGTTGTTAGAGATAGATGGCACTATCATTTGTCATTGTGTTTTACAAAATTCACACAATAATGCACACTGTGAACCATCAATCATGAATAATGTAATGGGTGGTGGTATCAGTTACTATGGTGCTATCATTTTGTTGTAAATGCCTATAGTGTAGTTGACAGGACTTGCAATCATCATATTCTTTTTGGTGGTATCATGAATTATTAGAGTGCCATCATGGCTGTTAATCATCACAGGGATAGTTTTATGGTGGTGTCAATTATCAGATTGTTATGGTTAGTATTGTCACTGATCACTGTGCTATTCCTGGCATTGTTCAAACAGCTACGTATTGTGGGTGCCATGGATTATATGGGTCTATTTGTTGATGTTATGCATAATCATGATGTAATTGCTGGTGTTATTAATTATTATTGATTATGTTGCTGTAATTTTTGAAAACAGCGCTATTATTTACCATTGGTTACATGGAGAATGATAATGATTATAACCTTATTATGCATAGTATGACATACACTATTTGTAGGGGGGGAGTGAGTGTTACTTGCAGGTCTCCGCACTTAGGGCTCATTCGCACGACTGTATGGCTGTGGTGCCCATGTTGCGGACTCAAAGTGCAGTTCGCAATACATGGACACCCACCGGTCATGTGAAGTCCATGCTGACAATTCACTTGAATGGATCCGCGATCCACAAAATATGGCAAAAGATAAGACATGTTGAGCAGAGGCACTGTTCAGAAGTCCACGGAAACAATCTGAAGTGCTTCTGCAGTACAAAACATAAGACATGACCTATCGTTTGCCGTAATTTGGGGATTGTGGACCCATTCAAGTCAGTGAGTCCACAACACAATACAGTATTCACATGGCCGGTGGCTATGCATTGCGGACCTCTATTTGGTGTCTGTAACATGGGCACATTGACCATACGGTCGTGTGAAGGAGCCCTTACACTGAGGGGTGAACTGCGAGGAAACCTCACTTGTCCGCTTACACATTAATTATGAAATACTGTAGACAGCAGTACCGTATCAACTATCATGCTGCTGATGGTGCTGAAAATGTCCATGGTGTTATGAACAGTGCTCTCAATCATCATGATCTTTTAGATAGTGATATCCATTATTATTGCTTTATTGTGGCTGTACATCATTATCATGATGCTACAATAGTGTCAGTAATCAGGCTGTTATGTATTATTGTTATGAGTAGTATTATCCATTGTCATTGTAATGTTTCTGCTTCTGTCCATGGAGTTATTACTGTAGGTATTGCTATCAGTTTTCATTTGATTAAATTGACATTGTCAATTATCGGGTTGTTATAGATACAGTTATCAACTATCATGATAATGTTGAAGTATTATCAATTATCAGGCTTTTATGAATAGTATTATTAGTTATCATGATATTAGTGCAGCATTGTCAATTATAAGGTTGTTATGGATAATATTATCAATTATCATGATATTTTTGTAGAGTTGCCAATTATGTGGTTGTTATGGATATAATCAATTAGAGATGAGCGAATCATTCAAAATTTGCTTTGCTGAATATTCGCCGAATTTCTGACAAGATTTGTATTGAAACGAACTTATTCATCGAATCTACATTAAAAAAATACACGTTTTTGCGAACATTCCTGCCCAAATTACGTACGTACAGTCAGCGTAGTTAAAATAAGCAATACCTAATCATTAGCGTACAAAAGTGCGTACGAATCCTTAGCGTACTATTGACGTGCGATTGCGTCATATGCACTAGGCTAGGCCGCAGAGTACAATCTTTAGAGGCAGTCCATATGAACTAGAAAAAAAGGTGCTCACTGCTGCTAGCTATCAATAAGTCAATAATTCACTAAAAATACCGTACAAAAAGTGCATAATAGGACACATTGCAGTACCAGAAAAAGAATACACACAATGTGCTAAAGTGCTGAACCATTAAAAACAGTGTAGCTAAAATACAGCAAAGACATAAGTATGTAAATTTTTTAGTGCAATCAGTTTCACATTTGCAAGCATAAAAAGCTCAGATATACGTTTGAGTCTCTCCTTATGGATCCTAGTTGGCATGATAAAACACTGTCTGTCTGGAACACATATTCCAAAATTTAATTGTAATCCACGTGAGGTTAAATTGTAATCCAAACAGGTAATGTGTAATCCACATGGATAATAGAGAATAGCAGCAAATAGAGAACCTTTTTGGAAAAGGGGGCTCCCAAATAACCTGAGAAGGGGGGAAAAAGGAAAACAGGCGCACTTTGGCAAAACAGGGAAATTTCTGCAGAATGGGGTGAGTCCTGACAGCCATGCCCATCTGGGTGAGAGTCAAACGGGGGCAACAGAAACTAAACAGAGACAACTGCCAACTAGCATCTCACCCGTCAGGTGCAATCCATGGTGTGGCTCCCATAGGTCCTCCTGCAGTGTCCTTGACACTGCCAGTAGTTGGGTTCCTCATATGAGGGACCTGAAGTCCTCTTCGCTCGAGCTGCTGCTGAAGCTCATCAGAGGTCCTGCCTCTTGTAGGCTGTGCTTGCTGTGGTAGTGGAACTTCAGTGCCCTCTTCTTCCTGAAGTTGGACTTGACCGGGTCCGGGTGGTGGTGACGCACGCTGCAGCCATTTTCGCTTTTCTGGATGCTGCCGGGACAGCAGGGGTAAGGACTTCTGGCTGCAGTGGTTCCAGAAAGGTTGCATCCAGGAAAGAAGCCCCAGCTTTCCCGGCTGGCTTCGTCTTCCACGGTACCTAGTATTGGTGGACCTCCGTGGATTGGAAGGTGAACAATAACATGGTCAGCTGACCCAGCTGTAAGGACTGTGGTGGTGGGGCTGGCAGTCCAGGAATCAGAGGCTCCGGCTGAGGCTGCGGCTTTTCCCTGAACCGGAGGACGCCATCTGGGAACTCCTGCAGGCAGCACAAGCGTCCTGGACCTGGTGGTTCATCCGGCCACACTTCTGGTTCCATTGTAGGCACCAGAGGCTTTAAAAGGAAGGTAACCCCGGTCGCAAATGGGCCTTTCAGGGACGCCATGGGGGTGTATTCCACCTGATCCCCCACGTACAGGCTATGCCGATGTTATGGCAGGTACGGCCGTTTCACCGACCTGCGGCCCACAAGATACTCCTTTCCATCCTCATCATCCTGCAGGAAGCCAGACCCTCTCCGTTCCAATAAAGGATCTCTCGGTCTAGGGTGGTCGAGTACCTGTATGACCCAGTCCTCCACTGCGGTTTTATAGTCCCAGAGGGTCTATGCATGGGCCGTCACAGATGGTGGAACAATTGGGTTCTGGTGTATTGAAGGCGTGGATCTCCTCCTAGGCAGCAAAGTGGACCAAAGCAGACGTTCCAGCCACAGGAACCAAAGCAGACGTTCCAGCCGCAGGAGCCAAAGCAGACACTCCAGCCGTGCAAGCCAAGGCAGACGCTCCAGCTGCCTCACGAGTCACAGCAACAGCAACCCTAGCAGGTGGTAAGGAACACACAGGCACTGAAGCTGGGTTTCTCTGGCAGACTTGTGACACCCTGATGTCTTGAGCGGGTAGTGGTTCAGGTAAGTCGTCTCCAAAATACATCTTCTTCCAATTTGGACGCAGCTGTTTTTTAGCCATGATGCTTGCCTCTTGCTCTGAGATTAGCGCTGGTCTAAACTGGTTCAGACTTCAGGGGAGGGTGGAGCACTGAGGGAGGAGTCTTCACTCCCTATACGTGAAAAACAATTAGATCCTGGTGGGTCAGGCTGTTTTTTCCAGTTCGGAGGGGGGCGTATCTTCACTTTCCCGCTCTTGCGTGGGCGTATCGTCATTGTCCCGCCTCACGCAGAATGCGTACGTTTCTTAAGTTTCATACGTATCGTACGTATCATTAGCGTGTAAAATTTTGCAAAGATTTATGAATAATACGAAGCGAATCCAAAGAAATTAGGATTCGCTTCGCAGCTGAAAATTTCCAAGACTCGATACGAATCTACGAAGCGGCGAATAGATTCGCTCATCTCTATTATCAATTATCATGATATTGTTGCAATGCTACCAATTATTAGGTTGCTATGAATAGTATTATCACTTATGATGTTGTTGCAGTTTTGTTAATTATCATGTTGTTATAGCTAGTATTGTTAATTATCACGATATTATAGCCACATTGCCAGTTATTAGATTGTTATTGATAATATTATGGATCATCTTGATATTATAGCACCATTGTCAATTATCAGGTTGTTATGCATAGTATTATCAATTATCACGATATTATTGAAGTGTTAGCAATTATCAGGTTTGTATAGACAGTCTTATCAATTATCAGGATATATTTGTAATGTTATAAATTATCAGGTTGTTACAGATAGTTTTATCAATTACCATGATATTTTTACTTTGTTGTCGATTATCATGTTGTTATGCATAGTATTAGCAATTATTATGATTGGTGATGCCAATTATCATTTGCTGTGGACACTATTATCAACAATTAAAGTGTTGTTGTTACTGCTGATGTTATGTTCATATTGTTGCGTGGTCATTTTCATCAGTATGGGTGTTATTTATTATGTCAGTGTAATTGTGGGTGTTAAAGGGGTTTTCCAGGATTTTACTACTGATGACCTATCCTGAGGATAGGTCAGCAGTATCTGATTGGTGGGGGTCCGACACCCGGAACCCCCGCCGATCAGCTGTTTGAGAAGGCCACGGCGCTCTTAGCTTTTCCTAGGCCAGTGACGTCAAGTTCATCGGTCACGTAGCCTCGGAGCAGCTCAGCCCCATTTAAGTGAATGGGACTGAGCACGAAACCAAGCACAGACGCTGTACAATGTACACAGGAGCGCCTGTACCTTCACACACAGTTGATCGCCGGTGGTCCCAGGTGTCAGACCCCCACCTATTAGATACCAATGACCTATTTTGAGGATAGGTCATTAATAGTAAAATCCTGGAAAACCCCTTTAGCAACTACTGTATTCTGATGTGTTTGCTGGTCTATTAAAAATGGAGATGCAATTGCTTATATTTTTGGATTGAACTTTTTTAATTATTAAAATCTTTTTTCTACTTTTAATTATTATGATAAACCACCCTCACAGTGCAAAAAAGACACTAGGAAATGGCAAATTCAGTACTGCTACATCTGTATGTATAGCTAGAGTGTTAGCAGTAATTATAATGGAGAAGTAATTGTTATACAAGGCTGTAACCAATATTATATACACATATGTGTTATATGTTTTATACAAAAGAATAATAAGCAACTGATATGTTATAACAATCATGTCTTAGTTTATGTCCATGTGAAAATGCTCTACCAATCAGAGCTTGCCACGCTATAAACAAGTCACTAGCAGAAACTTTGACCATCAGTCTACCCGAATAACCTTCAGACACAAGCTTCTTATATAGATTAAAAAAATACATACAGCTTAATCCGGAAATAAGTTGTTTCTTATGCTCCATGGTAGATATCCTGAAATGTCACAGCCAGAGTGGCTCAGGCAGTGCAAATAATGTTGGGCGATTTAATCACGTTTTAATCTGGATTCTTCATCACATGTGAAGCTTAACTCAATTAAAACCTTCATACCTTGAAGGTATAAGGATGACAAATAATAAACATGGTGATTATGACCAGTAATGAGAAAGTACAGCGTTAAAAGTCAATATACAGTATAGCAGTGCTGTAGAGGGAGCAATTCCAAAAAAGAATCAACTTAAAGTCAATTACATCATAAGTGTCCCCCCTCCTTCCCCCACCTGCTTTGGGTTATCATATTTCCCATCCTGCCATTGTAACCCATAATATCTATCTATCTATCTATCTATCTATCTATCTATCTATCTATCTATCTCTATTTCCATCTCAGACCTGATTTTTTTTCCAGGACTGCATGTTTGCTTTATTTTTACTGTTTAGATGTTACAAGCACAGAAAAATGTGATTCCCGATATCTTCATAGAAAGCAAATGTTTGCAGTGTGAATGCCATGGCTGTATTAAGAGGGAACATTGGCTTTTAACCTAAAAGAAATACAGATAAGTCAGTCAACCTTGGTGTGACAGAGGCGAGCATCAGAGCTTTCAGCTGTTTCTTTGGAGATCTATGAGATCTCTACACAAAGTCACCGCTCCCAAACCATCAAATCACTGCAGGACATCTCCAAGCAGCACTTTCTCTATGGAAGCCTGTACCCTATTTCTAAGCATACGAGTGTGTGTCATCCATTTATTTATGGAATTAGACTTTCTAAAAGGAGTACCAGCTAAAAAACAGCTTACTTGGAAGTATAGGGCACAGTAGAGTTGCGGATGGGGGGGGGGGGCTCAGAAATTAAAGGGGTTCTCCAGGAATTAAGAAAATGAAACTACTTAAATATTACTTCATTATAATTATATTCACAAATACTTTCATTAGCTATAATGGCTCGTTTTGTCTAGGTAGCAATGAATAACAGAAATAAAATGGCCGCCGTCCTATTAGTACACACAAAACCTTTCCTAATCACACAGGAGGGCAAGTTACTTCACAACACTGAGCTACAGAGCTGCCTCATCCTCCTCTCTACTTGTCAGGAATTACACTCCTGAATACAGATGATAAGATCTTCAGTTGAATCTCTGTAGGAATTGAGTTCATGAGGTGATTTGGCTAATAAGCAACAGCACTTGTGTGCAGTCTCCATTACCACAGTCTGTCCTGTCTGTCATGTGTGGCCATTTTGTTTCTCCTAATCATTGCTACCCAGACAAAAGAGCCATTATAAATAATGAAAGGTATTTGGGAATATATTTATAATAAAGTAATATGTACGTATTTTCATTTTCTTAATTCCCAGAGAACCCCTTTAAAGTAGTATTACCCATTTATAGAATTAATGGGGGTGGGGGTCCTGCTTGGGATCCTCATCTCCTGGCCAGAGTGGAGAGTAGTTACAAAGAATGAGGGTATTTATCAAGCACCACACTCCAAGATTCTGACTTCAAAAAGTACTAAATACAGTAGGGCTGGGAGTAGGGGGTTTCATTTGATGTTGTCGCTACCTGGCCCAGGAGCCCGAGGGGGCCCAGGCTAGAAGGAAAGGGTTAGGTCAAGAATTTTGCATGGGATGGGGGGAAGGTGCCATTGCAATTTTTGGCTCAGGCAGCATGAAGGCTATGTGTTCTCCTGTTCCTGGCCACAAAGCACTGAGGGAAGAGGGCCCAAGCTGAACTCTTGCACCAGGACCCATGAGCCTGCATTCAGGTTAACATATCTTTTTATGAACAATATTGCTCTTCCCTCCATTGATCTCATTAAATCCCCAGGCTGATTTTGTTGTCAATCATGAGATCTCTTAGAAATATCTTCATACCTACCAGGTAGTGGTTTCCTTCTGAATAACCCATCCTTAAAGCTAGTGTCTGCTTCAAAAATCCCATTTTGCTAAAGGGTTTCCTCCATAGATCCTCCCGCTGCTTGGAGCCCCAACAATCAACTGTAATTTGCAGGACAACTTAATAGCAATTTTCCATTTCCTCTACGGTACCACAGGAGACATGAAGAACTACATCGTGCTCAATGAGCTACCCATGTTATGCATTGAAATGCCATGTCCCTCAAAAAGGGAGATGCTCATTCTGGTCACTCAGAGCTCTGGCTAATTGATTGTGGTTATCAATTATGGACTCAAATCAGGGCTTCTATCATTTGGGATTTTAAATATATTGTGTTTCTAGGCCTAGTAACGCATTTTAAGATATTCAATGGAAGCTGTAATGTATTAATATACTCCCAAGGTGGTCCCTCAAAGAGTTCCCATTGGGCATGATAGGCCTCTCTGCCCCATGACCCTGCTTTCATTCTGTTATGGTGCCACCTAGCAGATTCTTTGCTTTCATCATGCTGACTTTAAACCAAGTTCTCTTAATGTGTTTGTGACACAGGGAACTTTAATAGCAATTTAAATATTTAGCTCCTTCTTCTCTGCCTTCTCGCTTGCTATGTTTAACTGTCTTGTGGGGAGCTAATCTGATGGTGAGAATTGAGCTAAACAAATTGCATTTCTTTCTTTAGGGACAGCGCCTTCTGAACATGCCGTTGTGTCTCGCTGAAATGTGCTCTCAGGCAGTAGTCTCTTTTCAGTCAGAAGTAACCTCAGAGCGAAGCATCAATCTGATAAAAGGTTCAGATACCAAAAAAAAAAGTGCAATTTGCTCGTTGAAGTAAATTACAAGCCACGGTTGTTTTGTCTGGGGCAAAGGATGTTGGGGAATTTCTGAGTCAGGTCATTTGTTATCCCGGTCACATGACTGTGCTCCATTTAAATTTTTTATTTGATCGTTTAAACATGTGGAAGAGAATCATTTGTTTCGAATGTTAAAATGATGGAATAAGAACACGGCAACATTGTGCCTGGAAATCATGTTCTGCTGGTATATTTATGTAAATGAAGGAGCGTACGACTTACACGACAAGACATTGAAGTGACATAAAACAAGTATGTGAGGATGTGAAGGATAGAGGGTTTTTTTTTTATTTCATTTTATATTTTTGTTTAATGGGGCACAAAGATTCAGTTCTGACCGGTCTTGGAGAACTGTTTCTCTACCAAGAAGGGTTCCAGTGAAGCCAATTGCATTTGGGTCCTGGTGCCTAAGGAATCAAGGTCCCCTCTGTCATACGGTATAAGAAGACAACAATATTATAAATGGCATATAGTAGGTGGTGGGGCCCTGTTATATATTTTAAATTAGGCCCAGGAGCTTTACATTATCCCTCTGCTACCATCTTTTCCTTAGCACCCCTACTCCACTCACTAGGCCCTGGGGCTGGTTTCAGAAGCTCATAGCATGATGATGATTAATTAGTAGCACTGATTACTTGTGATAAACAACAATGTGGAAAGGAACAGGACAGGTCTGTCTTTAATGTCTCACTCATAGTCATAATAAGTCATGAACATGAATAAAATATTTATATGCTGCTCCTATTTTTTTAGGTGTATATTTGCTTTAGAACACCCCTTTCTAAATGCCTTTTTAGGATACATGGGCATTACAGTGGGAGATGCCCCACAGAGCCACTACAAAAAGCATCTCTTCCACTAGGTGACCCCGCCCAGCCAGTTGATTTCAATAAATACAGTTTAATACTTCATCTCCCTTCAAGATGAATTGCCCAATCACTGCTTGCTTCTACTAGTAATAACAAGGGGCTCCCGGCAGTGGGACTCTCCATGATTAGCTGATTCCCCTTTGCCTGTAAAAGAAATTGTATCCTGGTGACCATCAAAAATAGGTTGTCTTCTGTTTGGGTCTTCAGGCTTTTCAGAGGCAAGTTCATAATTTTGGTGAGTACATTACCTTCATCTTCTTGGTGGTTGTCCTGGCTCATTAGTTGCTAATATTCCTGAAACCAATGGTTCATTGTTTCCATCATTGGTGCCTAATAGGGGTTGCTGTTTCCATTGCTGATTTCTAGTGGTGACCAGTGGTTCATTATTCCAATTTCTACTGGTGACTAATGGTTCTTTTTCCCATTGTATTTTAGGTCTCTTTTGATGACCAAGGTTTTGTTTTGGTTTTTATTGGTGGCCAGTGGTTCTTTGCTTCCATTATTGGTGTCTGTCGGTGACACCAAAGCTTTATTGTTCCTATTATTAGTTTATTGCTCCCATTCTTGGTTTCTTTTGGTGATCATTGCTTCTGTTATTGGTGTCAGTTGGTAACACCAAAGGTTCATTAATTTTATTGCTGGTTTCTATTTGGTGACCAAATATTTGTTGCTTCCAATATAGGTTTTTGTTGGTGATCCTATTGGTTCATACGTATACCATGTCTACTGTTATTCCAGCAGAGAAATGTTCTCCAGACTTTCTGTTCATACATTACAACATGGACAGTACATGATACTGGATATTGTAACGATTTCTAAAGCAACCAACATGGTATATTTTATAAATTACACCTCCACCCTGTTCATTTCCAACCCTATGCAGTGCTACAAGCTCCACAGCATCCTAGAATCAACAGGAAGAAGAAACCTGAAGACCAGTCTAGACACATTGCCGGTAATGACTTTGACTGCTCTATAGTCTAGGTCACATTTGCTCTCTCCCATGGCAATGAATAATGTTCTTTTACTTTATATCACATATTCCATTCCTCAGAACTCCACATTGTGAGCAATCTCAGCTAAACTGTGGCACCTTGCAGAAGCTGTAATTCCACAGAGCTTAGGCATCAGACCAGATTGTAGAGGCAATGCACACCTGAGCAAGCTAGCTGGTAATTAAAGCTGATTTAATTATGTATTAATTACGAAGCTCAAGGTTTTGGATTGTCTCCAGTTTTCCAGTCCTAGACACTCGGCTATGTCTCCACATAATAGATTAGTGTTTGTATTGTGGTGTAATGTGGTGAAATGGGGCCCTTCAACTTTCAGTAAGGGGGTGGCCTCCAGGGCAATGACTGGGGCAAAGTGGGGCATGTACTCTGTAACCAGAATAATGTGATCTGAAGCTAATCGTGTGACTAGAGGCTAATACTGGAAAAGACTTTTGGGGTCGCCTAGTGTTTATTGGTGGTATTACAACATAATTTATTTATCACACTATACAAAGTAGACATATTCCATGGAATTAATAAAAAAAATATAGACATTCTAGTAGATTTATCAAACAGGTGTAAAGTAGAACTGGCTTAGTTGCCCATAGCAACCAATCAGATTCTACCTTTCTTTTTTCAGAACTCATGAAAGGTGGAATCTGATTGGTTAAATCGGTTCTGATAAATCTCCCCATCATCTTTAAATTATATGTAGTAAAGATTTTGTAGCTATTATATACAATGTTCATACATGTAATTAATACATTGTCAGTTTAGTACAGACTAGTATATGAGATTGGTGCCCAATGCAATCCATAAATTACATTGTAGAACAGATTTTGGACTCTGCCACCCAGTGGTGAATAACACTACTGCAATTTCTCGTTAATAGTATATATTACTTACATTATCAAAATTAATTGGATTTAGGTTAATAGTTGAGTAATTGCCTGTAACTATACACTCTACCATGACACTTTATTGTGTATCGATGTCCTTAGATAGAACTATTTCCGTAATGAACTGTCACCCAGAAAATTGTTTCCTAGCATCAAAATGTGCTCCATTTCTTATACATATATATCCCCCCCGGGTCACTGAATTACTACTATGTTGAGCTGTATTTATCTACGTCAAAGCATTTCTAGAATACCCTGTAGCTTGTTATTATGCAGAGGAAAAAGAAAACTTTTGCTTCAGATTAACTATTTCACTGTACAGCACAGATGACTTTGGGAAAAGCTAATCATAGCAATGGAAATATATATATATATATATATATATATATATATATATATATATTCTGATTGCAAATTAAAAAGATAAACCCCTAGAATGTGTTTGTTCCTTGTACGGCAAAAAAAAAAAAATCTCATTACTTTTTGGTTACCATTCCGAGTCTCCAACTCAAATTTGTATTGTAAATTAAAAATGTTTTAATTACGCTCCTGCTGTCTCTGTGCTATTTCTTGAATTTTTAAACACAACGCACCAGTCTAAAGCCAAGAAAGGCTGTCTACTCTATGATTAAGGCGCGACTACACTATGAGGCTCAGTGGGGTTACAGATTCCAATACGTATTCAATGAAATATTAGTGGAATATCAGATGCATCAGACAGCAGTTATTTTCCATTTGATTTGGGCTAATCATCTGATTGAGGCATGAGCATTGCATGGTAAACTATGAACAACTGGGACCACAACTTTTGGGGTAGAACTTTTCTAACAAAAAAAAGAAGAAAAAGGCAGCTTTCTTCTATATAATTGCCATTGATAGTCATTGAATAGTCTGAACAGTGCCACCTTGTGGACAGACTATGATAAATCATTTTCTTTCTTTTTACATACATTTCTTTCTATTTTTACCTAGTTTATATTTTTCATTTTTACATGCTGAAAAGCAGCAGGGTGAATAGTGGATTTTAGGTCCAAAATTGCAACTTATGGAGTATAAATTGTAAGAAAAAAAAGTGAGTTCAATTGTAATTGAAAGAGTGAAACAGTGCCACCTTTGGGCCAGAATAGTGTGACAGTTTTAACTTCTTTGACCCTGAGGTGTATCCTTAGTATCACCTGTCAACCCAAACATCTATTAAGATATCTTACCATACAGATGCAAAATGGATGGTATCAACAATATGGGAATGAGCTTTTTATTAAAGAAAAATCTAAAAAAAAATAAAATTAAATTTAAAAAATCATGATTTTTTTCTATTTCTGATGTTCTCCCTCTTTCATATGACATCACTGTTGTGTTCAGACATTTGGGGGGAGATTTATCAAACTGGTGTAAAGTAGAACTGGCTTAGATGTCCATAGCAACCAATCAGATTCCTCCTTTCATTATGCAAAGGAGCAGTGAAAAATGAAAGGTGGAATCTGATTGGTTGCTACAGGCAACAACTAAGCCAGCTCTACTTTACACCAGTTTGATAAATGACCCCCTTAGTGTTTCTCCCATACAGTGAAGCAATGACAGACATGGAATAACAGAACAAGGGCTGAAGAATTATTCTTATTATAAATGATGGCCAAGGGAATTCCTATAATAAGCATATCTTTTTTTCTAGATGATTTTGTGTTGTTGTCTGCAGAAAATGTCCCCTTTGTGGTGCATTGTAAAGCAAATTAACCTTTCTCTTGTAATCTTCACAAACAAAGGGATTACAAAGAAGGAAAGTCCAATAGATAGATAGATATCGAAAAACAAATGATATCCAAAAACAAACGAGGCCTCATTGTGCTGGGCTGAAACATTACGACAGGCAAAACAAATGGGTCCAACACCCTTCACTGACATTGGTGTGCTGCCTCATCATTTATTTTTGGATACTGTCTATGGATTTTTACCTGAAGTCCAGGAGGGATTGCACCCAACCTTACTATTGACTGTGCTGCTGTCATTCTTTGTTTTTTGCATTAGATAGATAGATAGATAGATAGATAGATAGATAGATAGATAGATAGATAGATAGATAGATAGAATAAAAGGATAGATAGATAGATAGATAGATAGATAGATAGATAGATAGATAGATAGATAGAATAAAAGACAGCTAGATACATGAGATAGATGGATAGATTGATTGATGGATAGATAGATAGATAGATAGATAGATAGATAGATAGATAGATAGATAGATAATGGAAGAGCCATTTTGTGGGCTGAATTGATTGATTCCCTTTGGTAAGGCCATCGGTATAGTCTAGTGTTGTTCTGAAGGGCAGGTGAAAGTGTCCGTCATATTGGTCAATGGCCCATGAACTGTTTGAGGTTAGAAACATTGAGAAAATATAGCCCCGAGTAAAATCTTCTCACATTGTTCGAAGATGCCATCGCTGACGAGATGATGGTGCTTGTGATTTATCTAAAGTCATGAAGTCTGTGGAGAAATAGAACTAAATTTACTGCATTTTAGCGGAGAAACTGTAATAAATTGTGATTTATTAGTCTTTGATTCTAAGATTTGCACAGCATGCAAAGTAAAGCAGCACGGGGTAATGCAAAATAAAGCCAAAAGGTTCCTTCTGAGGAAGCCAGGTCATAAAACACTCAGACTTCTCAAGTTTAGAGGGAGCTGGGAACAGATGTAGCAGTGCTGAACTTGGTGCTAGCGCTTTAGGACTGGATAAAATAAAGAGGAAGGCTTACCTATGAAAAACCAAACACTGCATAACATATGACAGTATCACAATGAACTTTTCTTTAAATGACAAACCCTGCGCCACTCAACCTGACACGTCCAGCTCTTCTACATATTATTATCTATATTATATATTATGTTATCTGCTACTGTATAATTGGTAACATGACCTCCCACCTATCATGCACCCACTGGCGCAGCCAAAGGTGTTCAGCCTGGGCCCACCTTACCTCAGTGCTGTGTGGCCAGAGGCAGGGATGCACCTATCTTTTCTGCTGCCTGAGGCAAAAATTGAATGGAACCCCCTGCCCCATGCCAAATTCTTAACCTAACCCCTTCCCTCCAGCCCTACTGTTAGGCCAGACACAGAAGAGCAAGTTTAATGCAATAAACTTGCAGCGTGTGTCAGTAAGAGGTCTCACTCTAGCCTCAGCTCCTCTGACAGGATTGCAGAGCATTATGGCCAGTTCACACTTAGAGGGAGATTTATCAAACTGGTGTAAAGTAGAACGGACTTAGTTGCCCATAGCAACCAATCAAATTCAACCTTTCATGTTTTACAGCTCCTTTGGAAATTGAAAGGTGGAATCTGATTGGCTGCTATGGGCAATTAAGCCAGTTCTACTTTAAGCCAGTTTTATAAATCTCCCCCTTAGTTTTTTGGTGCTGATTTTGGAGCGCTTCTGCCTCAAAACTGCCTCCCATTCATTTCAATGGAAAACAGCACTTCCCACGAGGAAAAAAGAAGCAGCTTGCCCTATCTTTGGCTAGAATCAGTACTGAATCTCGTATTGAAATAAATGGGAAGTATCAAGAAACAGCTCCATGTGTGTCCATGTGTTTTTTGGCACAAATCCACGCCAAAAACGCATTGGTTGAAAAAATAAAAACAACAACAACCGTGGATTCTGCACTGATTTCTTAAGTTTGTTTTTCTTTATAATGGTGTGTAACCCTTAGGGCTGTATTACACTGGCAGATGAGCCTTACAATTGTCAGGAAGGAAGCATTCATTCCCAGCAAGCGACTGCTTGTCAATAAAGGAGATCACTGAAATTACATACAACGATCCCCTCCACAGCATTACTCCACAGTAATGCCATTGCTCATCCCCATACCGAATCATTGTTTGGCGGCAGCAGAGCATGATTAGACGGCACAATCTGCTGCCGGCAAACAATGATTTTTGTGCCTGGATAAAAGTTGAGATTACTCGATGAATAAATGTTTGCTTGTTCATCAGGTAATTGACGTCTCTTTTACACTGGCAGATAATCACTAACAAACGGTCCTACAAATGCTTGTTTGTGATGATTACACTGTCAGTGTAATGCAACCGTTAGAATTCTGGAATCTTTGGTATTACACTGACAGCATTATGTCTGTGTAATACAATAGATTTCAGGACTCTAAGGGTTACACCGTATTTTAAATCAGTATTATGCGATGCAATCCTGTCAGAGGAGTGTGGGGTGTCTGGCCTTAAAGACATACTTGGAAAACACTACATAACATACAAAACATACCGGGTAATACAGCGCCACACACCTCTTACATCCAGTGACTTGTCCTCTGATGTAAATGTTCATTTTTCTCATCTTCTCCATTCAGACCAGACCGCCATGATGTTTTCTTTCAGCCATCTCTTGTGTCTGCAGAGTTTGACAAACAGACATCTTAGTTTCCTACTTGTCCATCATCCTACCTACTTTCAAACACCCCATCCTGTGCCCGCTATGCTCCCCAATACTATACTGCAGAAACAGTTCCCCTGAACATACTAGTACCTCCAATAATTATTGGCACACAGTGCCCTAAAAGAACTACACCCAGAAAATAGTGTCCCTTACACTAATAGTGTAAACATAATGTCCCCCCAAAAGTTATTGCGCTAAGCTGATACTGTTCCAGGGTGCCCCCTACAGTAACAGTGCTCCCAAAAGTCCCACCAACAGAAATAGTTATCTACCATAGTGCACTTAATTTTAATAGTGCCCCCAATAGTAATAATGCCCCCATTGTGCCCATGCTAGTAATCATCTTCCCCATAGTCCGCTAGTAGTAATAATACTCCTTATAATGTGTGCCAGTAGAAAAATGCCCCCAATGTGCCATGGTACAAAAATACCCCTTTATACAGTGCACCAGTACAAAAAAATGACCCCTTATAATGTGCACCAGTACAAAAAAATACCCATTTATAATGTGCACTAGTACAAAAAAAACCCTTATAATGTGTGCTAGGCAAAAACAACCCTGTTAAAATGTGGGCAAATGCAAAAAAAAGCCCCCTTATAATGCGTGCCAGTGCTAAAAATGCCCCATAAAATCAGTACAAAAATGTCCCCTTTTAGTGCCCCCAGTAGAGCCTTTGTTCCTATAGTGCCCCCATAATATATGCCAGGACAAGAACATGTCATCGTATGTGTGCCAATACAAAATCCCCCTATTTAGTGGCCCATGGTGGCCCAACAGCATGGTGCAAAATAAAAGAACAATATACTCAAATACTGTACTTACCTCATGGAGTAGGCCAAAACGTTGCATCTTGGGAATAAAGAGTCCATCATTTTTTCACCATATTGGAGTGCTGCCTCACTTTTGTTTTCTATACTTTGTGGGCACCTTGTCCTAAGCCTGGAGGGATTGCACCCGTGTTTTTCATTGACTGACTTGTGCTGCTGTTGTTTTTGTACTTAGAAAGATAGATAGTTAGATAATCAGATACATGAAAGGTAGATATATAGATATGAGATAAATAGAAAGACAGTTATGGCATGGATAGATAGATAGATAGATAGATAGATAGATAGATAGATAGATAGATAGATAGATAGATAGATATGATAAGAGACATTATGTTGGCTTCTCTTTTTGAGTTTGGAGAGGTACATTATTTTCTGACACTACATTTTCATGCTTATCCCAGTACGTCAGCCCATAAGGACATCTTTGTACTTCTCCCCCACATATATTTACAGACAGCCCTGCTGTAGTTGTATGTTGCTGAGCAGTTGAGAATAGGGTTTCCATGAATTATAGTGTTTTCAATCCATCTGAGCAGAGAACCTGCGAGCACAAAACATTGGAAGCATTTAAAGAGAATTTATAGAGAATTCTTTGTCTCCTGTGAGTAGACAATCAGATCTTGTGGTCATTTTATTCCGTAGGAACAGGAATGCCTGCAGTTTCCAACTATAAATAATACAGTCCATAAATCATCTGTTTTATTCTGACCAATTGGTAACCTCGTAACTGGAAATTAAGTACATCGCCTGAATGTAGAATCTTGTTGACGTGTCACTTTTCTACCAGATGTCCCACAGAAGAATACTGCACTTATCTGTGAAATATAAATATAATTGATGTTATGAAAAAGTTACTGCTAAGAAGGGAGAGTATCATAGCATAAATAGCAGGCAGTATTATATAAGTTATACTCTTGTACAGGGGGGTCAGTATTATAGTAGTTTTATTATATAGGAAGCAGTAGTATACTAGTTTTATTATATATAGGAGGCAGTATTATAGTAGTCATATTGTTTTATTTAGGAGCAGTATTATAGCAGTTATATGCTTGTACATCCTGTAAGAGGGCATTATTATGGTAGGATTTCTCTTGCATATAGGGGGCAGTATTAAAAGAGTTATAAACTTGAATACAGTAATATATAGTAGCACCATTATAGTAGTTATATTCCTGTACACAGGGAGCAGTATTACAGTGGTTTTATTCTTGTACATAGCGGGAAGTTTTATGGTAGTTATATTCTTGTACATAGGAGGCAGTATTATAGTAGTTATATTCTTGTACATAGAAGGCAGTATTACAGTAGTTATATACTTTCATATAAGGGAAGTATTATAGCAGTTATATAATTGCATATGCAGACAATATTAGATTAGCTATATTTTTGTACATGAGGAGCAGTATTATAGTGGTTATATTCTTGTACATAACGGCAGTATTATATTAGTCTTATTCTTGTATATGGGGTAAGTATTATAGTCATTATATTCTTGTACATAGGTGCAGTATTATAGTAGTTATAGTCTTGTATATAGGAAGCAGTATTATAGTAGTTATATTCTTGCACATAGGTGGTAGTATCGCAAAAGTTATATTCTTGTATATAGGGGTGTTATTATAATAGCCATATTCTTGTATATTGGGAGGGGGCAGTATTATGAAGTACAGACCAAAAGTTTGGACACACCTTCTCATTCAAAGAGTTTTCTGTATTTTCATGACTATGAAAATTGTAGATTCACACTGAAGGCATCAAAACTATGAATTAACACATGTGGAATTATATACTTAACAAAAAAGTGTGAAACAACTGAAAATATGTCTTATATTCTAGGTTCTTCAAAGTAGCCACCATTTGCTTTGATTACTGCTTTACACACTCACATGTAGTAGTTATATTGTTGTACATAGGAGGCAGTATTATAGTAGTTATATTGTTGTACATAGGAGGCAGTATTATAGTAGTTATATTGTTGTACATAGGAGGCAGTATTATAGTAGTTATATTCTTGTACATAGGAGGCAGTATTATAGTAGTTATATTCTATGTACATAGGAGGCAGTATTATAGTAGTTATATTCTTGTACATAGGGGCAGTATTATAGTAGTTATATTCTTGTACATAGGGGCAGTATTATAGTAGTTATATTCTTGTACATAGGAGGCAGTATTATAGTAGTTATATTCTTGTACCTAGGAGGCAGTATTATAGTAGTTATATTCTTGTATATTGGGAGGGGGCAGTATTATCCATGTAGCTGTTATATTGTTGTACATAGGAGGCAGTATTATGGTACTTATATTCTAAGCCAATAATTAATTATAGTTAATAATAATAGTTAATAATTTTAATTTTAGCCTATCTAATTAACTTTCAATTAATATTAGTTTTAGTTTTAAAACATATATTAAAGCGATATTCCAGAGGAAAACAAAAAAAACATTTATTACACATTTATATTCTCTTAACAGAGGTCAAGGCCTTTCAGCAGGTATCACTAAACTGAGCAAATGTGTGAGGAATTGACTCATTCTAAGTTGCAGTTCAGAAAAAATGTCCCTCAGATTGAAAAAAAGAAATCATTACATTGTGTCAAATGAACTCGATAGGCATGCCTTACTTTTATAGGAAGTCCCCTAATTCTAATCTTGGTCATAGGATACAATTTAAGAATCTTGTTCGGAACATTGCTTAGATTTTTCCATTGTTTTCTTTTCCTTAAGTTAAATGGATTTCACACCATTTTAGAGCAGAATTAATTTTCGCTTCTACCTCCTGACCTGCATGCTTTTTTCTTGACAGAGTGTATCAGTGTGAGCCGCGCAGTTGCCAAGTTCTCTGTAGCGGGGTTGAGCCGGGAGCCGAATACCTCCTTGACTTTTGTGTTTTTATATTGAATTCCACCCACTCAATATTGTGTGTGATAGTCTGCCTGCTCCATGCCCAGATATAATTACTAATACTTTGTGAAGGCAGGTGTCTGCTTCCACCCAGTTCTGTTCCACGTCTTTACTAACTGATGATTATTTACAAACTCCACAGCAAAAGATGTAAATGTTTCATTATGAGACTGCTCGGAGTCTCCTCTGGATGGGATCCTAGAAGACTAAATTAAAAGGGAAACATCTGTTGAGCTTTATCTCTGTTTTACTGTTCAATCTGGTGATGATTTTGGCCTTTTGTGGCCTTTAGATTTATGCTGTTACTTGCTAACTCTCCACAATCTTTAACTCATTAACTATTGGCAGGGGGAGTTGCGGCGACGTCTGTCAGGCTGCGGCACATTTCGCAGTCATTCCAAGGAAAATGCTTAATCAGTTTGGGGAAAAGATAAAGGGAATGGATAATTAGAATACAATTTTTATTTGTTGAGTAGAATTAACTGTAAATGAGAATTGCAAATGATGCAGTTTCAATGCAACACAAACTTTTTATTACTGTACCATGCGCAGTGCGAGAGAGTCACAGACTGTCAGTAATCCACCAGGGGAACTGATGGGATTCAGAGGGGAGTCCTATGAAATGAACAGTTTTGGTACAGCAACATGTCTAGAGATCTGCATTGTCTCTGTTACTCCAGTTTGGCAAAGTAAACTTAGAAGTGGGGCACATTTAGTAATCCTTTCTAACATTTAGGCATGGTAGACCATGCGGTCTAAAAGTGTGTCAGATGTATACCACCAAAGACCACCTAGCACAAATTTGGTGTATAGTGTTGCAATGTAAGCCAAACCCCTTTGATACTAAGCCACACCCATTTGTCAAGTAAGCCACAAAACCTTTTTAAGGCCCTTTTACAGGCAAAGGATCAGGGCAATTACAGTTGAGCATTTCTGCTCCTTCAAACGTTTGTTCTCCATAGTTGTCCTCATTCCTCTTGTTGTAATAATTGACTTGTCTGCTGCTATGTTATTTATGACTGTTTGTACGTGAACCCCTGGACTGTACAGCGCTGTGGAATATGTTGGCACTATATAAATAAAGATTATTATTATTACTATGTCAAGTTGCCACCATATCTTTAATGGAGCAACTTAAATTATTGTTTGCTGACGTCACAACGCTCTTCGTAAATAGGGATGTGGTGCCGGCAAGCAAGAAATGAAATGTGAATGGAGGCAAACAATTGCATTAACAAATGTTCATCATTGAGGGGAGAGCTGTACATGTAGCAATCATGTCCACCTACAAAGGGCATGATTGCTACAAGTACAGCTCTCCACTCAACTATAAGGAAACTATTGGGAATGAATGATTGGTTTCCAATTATTGCCTGTGCATTGGAGCATGTAAATGGAGTCTAATACAATAAATATGGACCACGACATGCGCTTCAGAATTCCAGCACATTTTCATTGTTAAATTTGCCCCATTTTTTATGGGCCTCCAAATTGGTCTGTCTGAGGGTCAGACTGTCCCACCAAAGGAATTAGAGTTCTGTTGTAGATGGTGGGGGCAGGAGACAGAAGGACATTGGTCCAATTAGTTCAATGAGGGAGTTTAAAAGATGAAGAATATTATCAGATAGGACTACTTATGAAATGATTGACAGGAAGACGATAGGATAAGTGGAAGGACTCTACATAAGTAGGGTCTACTTCTATCAACGTTTGTCACTTTGCAATTATCTATAGAAAAGACATGTAGACAAAGAGTACCACGCATCACTGAAGAAGCCCAAAAGGTGTGAAGGAAACCTTCAAAGTCCCCGACCCCTTCACAAGCACTAAAATATTGCCAATTAGATAAAAAGGATGAGTTAATATAATAACAATCCATATTCCCATTTAATGTTGATATTACCTTAAAGGGAACCTGTCGTCAACTTTATGCGGCCCATACTAATGGCAGAATAAAGTAGAAACAGGTGAGTTGATTTCAGCGGTCTGTCATTTATAAGTTAAAAGTAAGTGGTTGCTGAGAACCAACATCACAATCATTGCAGACTAGGCCTGGAAAAGAGTCACTGCCACCTGAGAAGAGTCATGGTCATTCATGAATTCCTGCTCTCCTGTTCACCTGCTGATGACTGACAGTTTTCTACCTAGTTTTCTCCCTTTCTGTCTAGGAGAGAACTGCCAATCATTAGCAGATAGGTGGGGAGAGCAGGAGATTATGAATAACCATGACTCTTCTCAGGTAGATTTGACTCTTTTCAAGGCCTGAACTGCAATGATAATGATGCTGGTTCTCGGCAACCACTTACTTTTAGCTAATGAGTGGCACACTACTGAAATCAGCATTTCTGTCACTAATTTATGCTGCCCTCAGTGAGGTCAGCATAAAGTTGATGACAGGTTCCCTTTAACTTCCCTTTAAGGCAGATATCTAAGGAGACGTTCTATATGCTCTTGCTAATATGTACAATGTGATACTTTACATCGCCCAGTCTATGTAATTTTCTACTCCATGATGCTCTTATTCCATTTAAAGGATAGAGGTATAGGTGACAAGCCAGTGTTGGAGTAAGCCGGTATCGGAAGGGAGAGGAGTTGATTTTTTTAGAGGGGTCCCCGCTCCTATCTGTGCCCACTGTTGTATATAGATGAAGACCTTAAACCTCGAATCCACCTCAAATGAACTTTTCTCCATGACATCATTATTGTAATATCATTATTAGTGTTGAAAATGTAAACTATGTTACAGCCGGCTGCAGGTTTGGTCGCACAGGACCATTGTTTAAAGCTTAAAATGCTTGCTGAGATTAATGGTAGAAATGTCAGACGTGTCTGCAGCTAATTATTCATTAGCTGCACAATTAATATATGCTGATCATGACATTTTAAGGTTACATGATTTTTTTTACTGGAATTGGATTTCAGGCTCTTCAAAGAACTCATGTTGTGACAATGTCATTAGAGATGCATCTGATGTTTCCCATCGTAAAATATATTTACAATGTTCTCAAAAATGGGCTGTGTATGTTACTTAATATTTCATGGCTGGTTGTCTCTGGAAACATTTCTATGTGTGGATAAAGGGTTATTTATAGACATACAAAAGGCTCTGATAGCGAATGCACTTCGCATTTATGTCATGTGGAAGGGGTTAAATGTTTGTCTGGCTAGTTTTAGTTAATATACTGTAGTATCAGGCACATGATCAGAGGAAAAAAAAGCGTAAAAGAAGCAAGATGGTTGTTTATTTTTAGCGCTGAGCCCCACAGCATTGACAATAGGACAAGTGGAGGCAAGAACTATCTTGGATTGAGGTCTCTTGAGCCCACACAAGCCTTCATTTATATGGAACATGTACTGTATAATATTTATTGCTATCATTACATATAGGGGACATTGGTAGGGTTGAATTAGTTATTTCTGAAAGGTCCCATAAAAAAAGGTCCTAGGGGCAGGTGACTGGTTCCAGATTTGAACAGGGGTTGTCTTTTGCTGGACATTTGTGATCCCACTGTTTTGACACAGGTTGGGGCCATCAGAGAATCGTCTGATATTTTGGTATGTCCAACTCTGACATGGAACCAAACACCCCAGTCCAAGAAATCTTTATTGAATGTGAATCTGTGCATTATGAAGGTACATACTACCGCAGAAAAAATAGTGTTCTGTATATGAAGACTGCCCCATCATAGACCTTAATATTCATTTGCTGCTACACGTATGCAGACCTCTGATAATATGAAAGAATTTTTGAGTGTTTGCTCATTAAAACATTCTGATTTCTAATTTTACGTGTTAAAGACAGGTTGGAAGATTAATTTACAGTGATGGAGGTCCAGATGCTGAAACAAATGGATCCTGGCACTCAGTAATCACCTGATACAATGGTTGTCTATGCTTTATATATATCTCCTACATATAGGAGCTCAGAGATCCAGCACTTTGTCAAGATCCTACAAACCCCCTTGATTTAAGAAAATCTATGAGTCAGGCACAAAGCGGGTGATAGTTTTACTTGGTTCTGGGAATCAGATAGGTTACTAACCCCTTGATCGCCAAGACAGCCGGCCTTTTTTTTAGGAGACATTTCAATTTCAATAAGACAGCCCCTTTAAGTTATGTGTCATGGGAATAGCCGGAATTCTGTTTCATTGTTCCCTGTTTGATTTAAAGAAATGCTTGATCCAAGGACAATAAAATATTCTGCTTGGGTTCCGTCAGTAAAAATAGTGCTTATTGTTAAAAGCCTGTCTGTCCTTGCCAAACATCTCTTCCAACAACTGTTCTCTAAATAGCTCAATTTGTTGGGTTCCTTTCCGTAAGTCAGTTTGCTGTAACATTTTAGGAACTAGTAAGAACAGATGTCTGATTTCACAGAACTCTCTTCAAACTCAAACTTCATTTGGAGAATTTTGAGATGGGAATTCCCTGCAGATTTTGGCTATTGTAGAATCACGAACTGCGAGTTTGAATCCAAAAGCCATAATCAGTATTTCCTACTGCACCTCATATGGTGTGAGATATTGTTGGGTTCCTACAGGAAGAAGGGATTGTTGTTTATTGCCTATTTAGGAGTTTCATAATATAGAATAGTTTAAGAATTTGGAGCAATGAAACAGAATTCCAGTTGAGGTCTAAAAGTGATACCTATAGCCTGTGCCCCATGGGCAATGCTTACTTGTTATTAGGTGTTCTTTAGGTTTGCACCATTTGATAGTAGTATCACAGTTTAAGGAAAGGAATTCAGAGGTAAATTCTGAAGCGCAGATGGCTGTTCTGTATTCCTTAACCCTTTCAGCCTCTGAGGTTTTTTCGGTTTTGTGTTTCCGTTTTGCGCTCCCTGCCTTGATACAGCCATAACTTTTTTGTTTTTCTGTTCACATAGCTGTATGAGAGCTTGTTTTTTGCGGGACAAGGTTGTACTTTCCAACGCCACCATTTAATATTGCATATCGTGTAGTGGGAAGGGAAGTGGGAAAAAAATTCCAAATTGGGTGAAATTGCAAAAAAAAACGCAATTCCGCCCCAGTTTTACGTTTTTTTTATTTACGGCGTTCGATGTGTGTTAAAACTGACCAGTTACTTTCATTCTACTGGTCAGTACGAATCCGGCTATACCTAATATGTATAGTTTTTCTTGCATTTTGATAGTGATAAAAAAATTTAAGCTATAAATACAATAAAGTTGGACATTTTTTTTTAGTTTTTTTTTTTCAGTTCTTGACCCCTATAACTTTTTGGTATTTATGTGTACGGAGCTGTATGGCGGCTCATTTTTTGTGGGGTGATCTGAACTTTTTATTTATACCATTCTGGGGTGTGTGTGACTTTTTGATCGCTTTTTATTTATTTTTTTATTTTTTTTAAAAGCAACAAAAAAATGGCGAATTGGCCATTTTGACGCTTTTTTCCGTTTCGCTTTTTTCCGTATGGGAAATATTTTTTTTTAATTTTTATAATATGGGCGTTTTCACACACAGCAATACATATGATGTGTATTTTTTTAATACTTTTATTTTTATTTTCGTGAAAGGGGGGTGATTTGAACTTTTGTGTTTTTTTATTTTTTTTTTTAACTTTTTTTTTTTTTTTTACACTTTTTTATAGTTCCCATGGGGAACTATAAGAAGCAATCATTTGATTGCTTTTATCATAGACTCCAATGCATCCAATGCTTTCCTATGCAGCCCTATTACAGGGAGGGCTCCATAGGAAAGCCTATGCAGCAGCTTCCTGTCATTTACTATGACAGGGGCTGCTGCAGGCACGCTCCGGCTCCTCCGATCGCCACACGGGGGAGCCGAAACAACACCGGAAGTGTACGCAAGCCTGACCGCGGCACCCGAGGGGTTAAATGTCCACGATTGGCACGTTAGCCGGTCGCGGACGTTAGCCGCGGTGCCTGCTAGCTGGATATGTAGGTCATCCGCGGCCATCACCACGGCCATCACCGCAGCCATCTTTAAAATCCCGGCCAGCGCCGTACTAGTACGGCGCTGGTCGGGAAGGGGTTAATGTATACTGAAGCTCTTCTTTTCTTTAGATTGCTGCCAGGGGTGCACCTAGCCTTTCTGCTGTCTGAAGCAAAAACTGTAAAGGAGGCCACCCCCCCATGCCAATTTGTTAACCTAACCTCTTTGCCACAATGAAAGTGTTCATTGCCCATGGCCCTTCTGCTGCCCTCCTCTTGCCCCTACCTGGTGCTGCCTGAGGCATTCACCTCACCTGGCCTCATTGGTGGTGCAGCCCTGATTGCTGCTGTGCATAAGTACAAGCTCACCTCAATCTCTTGAAGCACTAAAATGGACAGATCATTTGTTCTTCCAAGTATCTCTGAATAATACACTAAGGGGAATGAACTCCAGGTTCTTTAGGAAGCTTGATTAAACCTTTACAAGTATTGCTTTGTCTGACATTAGGTCCAGCTAGAAGAATGTGAGCCCAAATTCAAAAGCAATATATATTCTGATCACACATTTCCATGCCTATACAATGAAGTCCCCTTTTATGAGGTCTATATAAACTATTGCAATTAATTTGTTTTGATTACACATAGTCCAATATGTCCTAATGCCTAAAACTGCCCACAACTAGTAGTCTTGAGCCCCCTTGCCTAGGGATCTAGTTGCATCGATGTACCATAGAGCTACACTGCTTACATGGAACAGGTTGTAAAATGGTTAAGTGCCACCAGATGTCTGTCACCAGGTTTCCCATCCAATATCTTAACAAAAACCTGTGCAAAATACGCTGTCCATTTGGCTACAGCACATGATAAATATGAACCATTAGGGTTTGGAATGATCTAACTTTATTGCTATATTTAATGGCTATATTTGTTCTTTTCATGGCATTTATGGTCACTGGCAACTATTCAGGAGAGGAAGAGAAAATCTTTTGGCACCTTGCACACGGTCGTCAATTGTTATAGTACCTTTCCATCCCTGAATACATAATACGAATCACTTTCTTCTATATAAGGGGATGGTCAATAAGTGAGACTTGGAATAAAACTGAATATGTAATTTTAGTGCCAGGTAATTTACAGTGAATCCAGCAAAGAAAATCTTCCCATTTCTTGAAACATCTTACAAATCTTACAGTTCTGCTGTTGGCGCCTACATCTTGGTTAAACAGATAAATTTGTTGGCAGGCAGGATGCCATCCTAGCAGATGGGCTGGAATAAAGGCATCTAAGAGTCTTGTTCAACATGAATTGCTGTAAGGAAGAATATTCAACATGATTACCACTTTTAATTTGGGAGGTAGGTGCCGACAATCACAGATAATTTATCATTTTGTCCTGCTATTTGACAAAGAGCCAGATTTCAATATAATGATGGGCTTTATGTGCTGCGATAATTATGAAATATTATAATTGCATTCAATAATGAACCATTAAAGATCTTTATATCTGTAATGATCAACCTGAATATTATTACATAAAAATAAAGATAATAGAGAATTTTCAGATATTAATAGTAGCCACAGGATACCTGTAACATTTCTTCAGGCCTTAAAAGGGCTGCCCCAGGTGGACAACCTGTTTCCATATGCATTATTATTTTATTTTACGCCCTTATGCATTAATATGCATTAATTACACATTATTTTGACATTAGGACATCATGGGGGGCTGCTACTTGTTGACACTCACTATGTGAGTGAAGGAATTTCAAGAGCAGAACCCATGAAGATTGAAAGCTATTAAACATACCCATGTCCATGAAAAACCCATAAATAGTCACAGACATTCGAATTTGGTAGGTATAGGTCAGCCACAGATTTTTTTAAGACATAATTATTCCATTATCATCTAAATCTTTGAAAATAGTCTTGAAGCTGTGTGTGGGCAACTAGGCACCCAGCAGACTAGTCCACCTTCAGTCTGCTCCAGCTCTCTCACTGCCACATAATCAATGCAAAATGAAATCTGGAGAAAGGGTTGGGGTCAAATACAGTAGCAGTCTTAAATCTCTGCTATTACACCAACTAGTGGATATCCTGAGATAGGTCATCACTATCTGATCAGTGGACCCCAGCCAATCAGCTGTTTGAGAATGTAGTGGAGCTCCTGGGAGCACTGTGGACTCCTCTCTGTGTTTCCATGTTCATTGGTCATGTGGCCTAGGAACAGCTCAGCACCATTAAAGTGAATGGGGCTAAGTGTAATACCAAGCACAGCCACTATATAATGTACAATAATGTGCTTGGTAGGCTGTGAGATACCACAGCACTCACAGGAGCACCATTGCCTTCTCAAATAGCTGATTGGCAGTGGTCCCGGGTGCCAGACCCCCATCGATCAGATACTAATGAATTATCCTGAGGATAGGTCATCAGTAATAAACTCCTGGAGAACCCTTTCAACTTTACAAACCTTGAGCACCTAAACTGTATGTTGTCTTACAAACCATAGCTAAAAGCCCCTCTTCACACTGGCAGATTCACACAACTTTGTATTACATGGTAACCATTTCAGTTGGAAAGTGCAGTCGCATGAACGCATGAAGCATCCCTAAGTGTAAGACAGAGGCGTAGCTAGAGGTTCAGCACAGGGGGGGGCGAAACATACTTGAGTGGGCCCCCCACTTGGCTTCCCAAACGCACGTTTCCAACTTCACAGGCACATACTACTAGTTGTGGTTATAATATTGTATTAGAAAGATGACTATATAAACTGCTAGATCATCTATGCTGTTAAGTACAGTACAATAGACTTTCCACATACCCTACTCTAAATACTCTACCACATAATGCAGTGAAATATAGGAGTAATAGGAGTAAAAAACAAGAGGACTCCTATGTTAAAGGAAACCTGTCCACAGTTTTTACATCACTAAACTAACAGTCCCCTGCCCCCATCAGACCTCAGATCATCAGAATGTGCCCCCCATCAAACCTCAGATCAGTGTATTGTGCCCCATCAGACCTCAGATCAGCGTATTGTGCCCCATCAGACCTCAGATCAGCAGAATATGCCCCCATCAGACCTCAGATCAGCGTATTGTGCCCCATCAGACCTCACATCAGCCTACTGTGCCCCCATCAGACCTCACATCAGCGTATTGTGCCCCATCAGACCTCAGATCAGCGTATTGTACCCCATCAGACCTCAGATCAGCAGAATGTGCCCCCATTAGTCCTCACATCAGCCTACTGTGCCCCCATCAGACCTCAGATCAGCGTATTGTGCCCCCATCAGACCTCCGATCAACAGAATGTGCCCCCATCAGACCTCATATCAGCAGACTGTGCCCCCCATCAGACCTCATATCAGCAGACTGTGCCCCCATCAGACCTCATATCAGCCTACTGTGCCCCTATCAGACCTCAGATCAGCGTATTGTGCCCCCATCAGACCTCAGATCAGCAGACTGTGCCCCCATCAGACCTCATATCAGCAGACTGTGCCCCATCAGACCTCATATCAGCAGACTGTGCCCCCATCAGACCTCATATCAGCCTACTGTGCCCCTATCAGACCTCAGATCAGCGTATTGTGCCCCCATCAGACCTCAGATCAGCGTATTGTGCCCCCATCAGACCTCAGATCAGCAGACTGTGCCCCATCAGACCTCAGATCAGCAGACTGTGCCCCCATCAGACCTCATATCAGCAGACTGTGCCCCCATCAGACCTCATATCAGCAGACTGTGCCCCCATCAGACCTCATATGAGCAGACTGTGCCCCCATCAGACCTCATATCAGCCTACTGTGCCCCTATCAGACCTCAGATCAGCGTATTGTGCCCCCATCAGACCTCAGATCAGCAGACTGTGCCCCCATCAGACCTCATATCAGCAGACTGTGCCCCCATCAGACCTCATATCAGCAGACTGTGCCCCCATCAGACCTCATATCAGCCTACTGTGCCCCTATCAGACCTCAGATCAGCGTATTGTGCCCCCATCAGACCTCAGATCAGCGTATTGTGCCCCCATCAGACCTCAGATCAGCAGACTGTGCCCCCATCAGACCTCATATCAGCAGACTGTGCCCCCATCAGACCTCATATCAGCAGACTGTGCCCCATCAGACCTCAGATCAGCGTATTGTGCCCCATCAGACCTCAGATCAGCGTATTGTGCCCCCATCAGACCTCAGATCAGCAGACTATGCCCCCATCAGACCTCATATCAGCAGACTGTGCCCCCCATCAGACCTCATATTAGCAGACTGTGCCCCATCAGACCTCAGATCAGCGTATTGTGCCCCCATCAGACCTCAGATCAGCAGACTGTGCCCCCATCAGACCTCAGATCAGCAGAATGTGCCCCCATCAGACCTCATATCAGCAGACTGTGCCCCCATCAGACCTCATATCAGCAGACTGTGCCCCCATCAGACCTCATATCAGCTGATCTGAGGTCTGATGGGGGTCCCTAAATACAAGTGAGCGCTTCCATAATGGAAGCGCTCACTTGTATTCCGCCTGATAGTAGGCAAGGTCATCCTTGCTGGGGCCCCCCTGAGTCACTGGGCCCGGAGCCGTCGCCCCCCCTGCCCCCCGGTAGCTACGCCACTGGTGTAAGAGGATTGTCAGGAGTTAGAGAAGCCTCACTTAAGACTTTATTACCTGGACAGCCTTATTCTGTGCAGGCATTTTACAAATGGGACAACCCCTTTAAAGATTACTCAAAGGAAAGTTTTACGTTTTAGATATATTTACATCAGAACCTCTAATATTTAACGCCCTTTATCACCCTATCTGTCCCAAGCATGGCTTGTTCATTCCTTTATGTCTATGTGGCTCAATGAGAGACAGGGGGCAGCTTATTTTGGTCATGTGCACTGTACTTAGACTATTGGTAGTGTGAACCTGCACAAAACTCCAAAGTTATTGGAAGGAGAGGGAAGCAGGAAGTTGTACAGTTGTACTCATTTACACATACTGTCAGACTAGGCCCATATACTGAGCAGAGGAAATGTTTGTAAGGGCTTATCTCATATAGAAAGCAAATAGTTAACAAGGTTTAACAGGATTGTGATATGCAAATGAGCTCTTAGCAAGCTCTGCCTCTAATGCTACCAAATGTAAGGTAACTATCCTACAAGTCAATGTTTGACCTTTTAAACAGGCCTTGAGACATGACTTGGATAATAATTAAGACAGCACCTCATCTGCAGACAGCTGTTTTGATATGATTACCCCTCTATTGGCATTAGAGGCAGAGCTTGCAAAGAAATCATTTGCATACCCTTTTCCTAGAAGTTTAGAGAACTGTTGTCTGGCCTATAAGACTCCTCACACCAATTAGGAAGGCTCCATAAGGAGATATAGTATCCCCCTATGGTTTAATAGATTATTTGTGGCTCAACTTTAGACCCTAGTGATGTAAATAGTTGGCTGTAAAGTCACCGTAAACAGTAGCTGTCTTCTGCTAGACCTTTGTAACTCCCATTTAGTTTTCAATACTTTGTACATCAGGGGATCAAATGAAACTTTGGTTGGCTGATCCAACCCTGTCCACAAGGATAGAAAGATTTGTAGTGAAAAAACACTAGACCTAGATACTCTTTTCAAGTAACTGAAGCTGTGATGGTGCCACCAACAATAGAAAGGGGACTTATTTGAAATATTTCTATGGATCCCTCAATTTTATATACACCTTTGAGCTATATACAGATGAACAAGTTTTCAACTTCATCGATGTTTCACTCTAATTCACAGCAAATCTCAAATTTGGAAAATTGATTCTTCCATGACTGGTTAGACCACTACCATTAATATTGCTCGGCCGACAACCAGGAAAGAATGATTGTATCCCTTTAGTAATAGCAGAGACTACAGGAATAGTGATTATATCACAATACAGTAATTTGTTTGTTCAAAGCATGTTCTTGGAATGTGGCACCAGAATGCAGATCATTAGGACGAGCCTCCAGCTGTTCTTTATGTTTGTCCTCAACGTACACATGGAAGAGCAGAAGCAAACAAGATGCAATTTACTCTGACAAGTCATTTCCATTAATACACGCAGAAAACTTTAAAAGCACAAAGGCAAATACATTGTGTAGTGTTCATTAGAAGACAGGTGTGTGCCTGGCTTTGTTGTCTTTCAATACTGCAGGAACAGATGCAGGTTGACAAGAGACATTAGCCGGGGGATTGTGTTTTATAAAGTCTGTTGAAAAAGGAACTACAAATAGCCAAGTGAAATCTAATTTCTAGCCAAATTAAATCAATGAGATGTGATTGTTATTCAGTTAACTCCTTCAAAATTACAAAGACATGTAAAGTTGTTGTCAAAACTCGGGGGTATGATGGAGCATGTCTAACTCACAACAGTAATCCAGTGAGACCATCATTCTGAAACATGTTTATTAGCAATCCAAATAGAAGCCCACACACTCCTATTTGGCAGCGTCTGAAGACCAGTTTTCCCACCTTCTTGGCTATGTTGCTGCAATTAAAGACTAAGTTGGTGTATATGACATCAACTAGAGCTGTAATTGTGTAACAGTAACTTTATATTGTTTCAATAACATACTCTACTTTTGTAATCTAACATAGATTTCCTAAAGTTCCTAAACTATATCCAATGTCTAGTAGAGGTGACTTTTTGTATTATACTCTACATATATTTGTTGCTGATCAAGCCAATCCTGAGTTTCATAGAAATTATGTTTTTAATCCATACGCAAATTAGAATTAATTAATTGAATTAAATTTTAAAAAAATGAATTAATTAAAAACATTGTGGGTTGTGAAATTTTAGTATGGCTGCTGCCAAGGCTAATAAGATTATGGGGTGCATCAAAAGGGGCAAAGATGCACAAGCTGTGAAACCACTTTACAAATACTTAGTTGGATAACACATAGAGTACAGTTCAGTTGTGTACAGTTCCGAGCTCCTGGGAACAAGGCAGACATAGCAGAGCTGGAGAGGGTTCAGAGGAGGGCAACTAAAGTAATAACTGGAATGGGTGGACTACAGTACTCAGAAAGAGCATCAAAATTAGTGTTATTTAGCTTTGAAAAAAAAGACGACTGAGGGGAGATCTAATAACTATGTATAAATATATCAGTGGTCAGTACAGATTTTTATACAGATGGGTTACAGCACTCTTCCACTATATTGGCTGCTCGGGGAAACAGGCTTCTGCCTCATGAGGGCTTTTGCCTTCCCCAGGATAACAAGCTGAACTGGACGGATGTCTTCAACCCTTACAAACTATTTTACTATGTTACCAATTGATGTACATGACCAGTAAAGTTTTTAGAGAAGGTTGGAGACAATCAAAAAGTTCTTGTGATAGAACTGTATAATACCCTCTGTTTTGAGAAAGTAAAGCTGAATGCTGCAGAACAAAATCAATGCTACTCAAAATGTCTTTACTCTACATGAGATATTCTTGGCTCGGCGTGAAAAAGTTGTGGCAGCACTCCAAAATTAGTGAGAAATATGAGAGGTCTCTGTGAGTGCGGATGTTATATGGGTGGGTAAGGTGCACTGGATTTTCTAACCTATTCTGTCTGGATTTCATTTAAAAGATTTGGGATCACGTTCAGTACAGTATTTTGTGTATCTGTACTTAATTGGATATATGATAGAGATAGATAGATAGATAGATAGATAGATAGATAGATAGATAGATAAATGGATAGATAGATAGATAGATAGATAGATAGATAGATATACAGATAGAAAGAGAGATACATGATAGATAGATAGATATGAGATAGATAGATAGATAGATAGATAGATAGATAGATAGATAGATAGATAGATAGATAAAACAAGAAAATGGCAGCACACTCACAGATGCAAAAAAAGTGAAAAAAGTTTATTCGCCCATGTGGGAGACGCAATGAATAAACTTTTTTCCCTTTTTTTGCATCTGTGAGTGTGCTGCCATTTTCTTGTTTTATGGTTGGATCCTTTTCAGATCACAGGCTTACACCTCCAACTTTTCATACCAGTGCTGCCACTACTTTCTTTTTGATAGATAGATAGATAGATAGAGAGATAGATAGATAGATAGATAGATAGATAGATAGATAGATAGATAGATATAATATATTAGACAATAATAATAAAGATAGATAGATAGATAGATAGATAGATAGATAGATAGATAGATAGATAGATAGATAGATAGATACTGTAGATAGATAGATAGATAGATAGATAGATAGATAGATAGATAGATAAGAGTCTGTGTGTGTAAATGGCCATCTGGCCAATGACTGGTCAGAAAATCTGTCAGATACTTTGTGGGTGTAATACAGCCTTAGTCATTGTGTAGAGCACTTTACACCATTTCAGTGCTAGCTAGGATGCCAGCATGTGCAGTATAAACAGGTAGCAGTGTAAGTACATTACTATTTTTGATACACCATTATGCTAAATATTGCAAGTCTCACTGTAGTAAAGCCGCACTGTACTGTATGTTCCTCTGTACCTAACAGAGGGTTATTATGACATTAGTGTATATATCTACTGCTGAGAACCTGTCCCGAGGCTTGAAATCTTTCTTTAAACTATCTGCAATGCTCCTTCCATCTCTGACACTTTGCAAATGAACGCCATATTGGAAATAAATAGGACACATTACAGATTTTTTTGCTGTAATCTAAATAGGAGCGATTTTTACAGGATCAAAGAAATAACTGTCCTTGCTTAAGTGAGTCTGGATGATAACCACTTCTGTTGCATATTTATTCCACTGTTACATTAATCTGCTCGCAGTATGCTCTTACCATTATGCCTGGAAAGCTATTTATATTTCAGGAAATATATGTAAAATAATCTCTTAACTGTATCTGATAAAAGCTGCCGCTTTATGATATTCTTAAAGAGTACACTGTCTGATTTCAGAAACAGAACCTGCTGAAATGTCAAAATTGCCACTCACTGTGCCGTAGACATGCCTATTAGAGATGAGCGAAGCGATTCGTTGATTCATATCGAATCTTGGGATTTTTCAGCTGTGAAGCGAATCCGAATGCGCTTTTGTACGCATCGCTACGTAGTTTGTCCGCTAAATTATATGCTATTCTATGTATAATTTAGTTACTCTATACACTGTTGCGCAGACTCCTCCCTGGTAGTTACTCTACACACTGTTCCGTACAAATTCTATTCAGCGATGCAGACTCCTCCCTGGTAGTTCCGCCCACTTCTCCTGCGTGCGAGGAAGACGTGGCAAGTCAGCAGAGTAAGATGGCGGCGAGACAGCGAGGTCCTGACTGGGGAAGCATGTTGTGGGCAGACGACCCCTATGAGGAGAAGGAACCGGAGATCTATCTCTCACAACTCAACAGGAAGTCGGATGAGGTGCCTGCTGAGGTGGTGACTCCACTGGCTGACAAGGCAAAGGCGGCAGGAGTTCCCGCTCCACCGCGCAAGGACTACTCCTTATGCCAGAATTTGATGGTCCCTGAGGCTGTCACCCGGAACGCCCAGACCCTCTGGGAATATAAAAAGCTGGTGGAGGAGTGGGTGGTGCATGTTTTGGAGCACCCACGGTCCGGTGACCCTAAGCTGGAGCGCCGAAGGGGAACCGTTATTTGGTTCAACGTGGAGCGGGTTTCATCGGCGATGAGGAGACGGCGGAGGAATTATATGTTAACCGCCGTTCGGTTAAGCGGCTGTATCTTCCGCCCGTACGCCACAATCTCCATGCAGGGGATTACGTGGAGTATATCCCCATGAAGAGCCTCCAAGGCCCCTTTACTACTGGGGTGAAAATCTTAAAGCGACCACCTACTCCTGCAGCGCCCCCGGAAGACTGGAGTGAGGAGGCCCAGGCCGCAGAAGAGGATTGTGACCTTGAGACCTTGAGATTTGAAGAGAAATCCCAAGGTCAGGATCAGCCGGAACCCCTGATTCCTGATTTGCCGCCACCGCCACCGATACCACCGATACCACCGATACCACCGATCCTTCATGTGGGACAGATGACCATGAACACTTTCGTGTACCATCCAACTGTGGTACAGTACCACTGCCAACTGCCATGCCCATGGCAGTTGCTGGCCGCACAGTCCGCCGCTCGTGGAAGACCGTTACCATTACCGATACAGCCGGAGATTCTGTCACCTGGTATGCCGGCAGGAGGATCTGGCCACTACAGAGTGATGGGCAGGGCCAAAGTTACCACTGCCTTTGCCAGTGTGAAAGCCCAGTCACCAAGAAGATCATCCTTGAGAGGTCGGCGGGGGTCTGCTGCCGCAGCCAGGGCCGCTTTCATGATGAGGCAGGAGCGTCCTCTCATGTCCTTTAGCTCTAGCAGCAGTGAGGAGGACCTGCTGGCCTTTAAAGAGGACCTTTCACCACTTTCAAAAAATCAAACTACACTATGTACCTCATAGTGTATCCCCCGCTGATGGCAGCAGCGCTTTTTTTTTTCAAAAGGTCCCCCGGTGGCTTCACACGGCCCCCCCGTTCTTCTGTCGGGCTTTATGTAAATTAAGAAGCATCGGAACAGGGAGGAGAAGACTCCCTGTTCCTCAATGGGCGTTGCTTCTGCCCTGCTTTGAGCGCTGTCCAATCAGAGCGGACCGCTCACAGCAGGGCCGAAGGAGTTCAACCCAGCATCGAAGGAGTTCTAAACAGCATCACATCACAGAAAAATTCTGCTAAGGGCTCGTTCCCACGACCGTATGAATGGGTTTGCATCCGTTACACAGTTTTTATTTCAATGGGGCCACACCGTGTGATGTCCGCATCAGTACTTCCGTTCCGTGGCCCCCCAAAAAAGATGGAGCATGTCCTATTCTTGTCCGCAATTAGGCATTCCTATAATGGGCCACCCGTTCCGTTCCGCAATTTGTGGACCTCAAAGCACGGCGCTGAGCCTTTATATGCAGAAACATAACCTGAAGCTCCCCATCAGCAAAATCGGTAAGAGGGCTCCCACACACTTCACAGGTTACATATGGGTAGGGCAAGCTGTGCCAGAGAGTAGCCCCTCAGAGACCCGCAGCAGCGTAGTAGGATGGAGTCAACAGTCACCTGATAGAACCTCCAGTGTACAGTGAGTCTCTCCAATGCTTCTGTACAGCTTCAAGACATTTGTAGAAAGCACAAAGAACTGGGTTGATCTCCTAAGACACATACTGTATAGAACACTTTTTTTAATACATATTACAGTTTTGACTGAAAGGAAGAATTTTTGGAAATTTTTTTCTGTCAATTTGCATAGTCATAGCTAGGCTTTTCTTCACCTGGGACAAAGAGTAAAGGCTAAGTACAACATTGGAACTACGGACATAACTATAATTCATAGGGTGAAATAAGACGGGACGCTCACCACCTAGTGTGAGAAAATTAAAACAGCAGCATAAGTAGCAATAATAAAGGTATGTATAATAGCATCATATGTCATAAAACTCACATTATAGCAAAAACCCTCCATATTGTTGTTTCCCCACCAAAAGATAAAATCATCTTGCACCTGATAGGCCTACTACAACCTCGGGACCCCACAGCAAGTGCTATGGATGCTATGGCTATAGTTATACCCGTTTTAACCATTTTTATTGATTTAGATGTATTTTGGGCCAAAATTACAAAATTTTGGTTAATTTGGCTTCTGCAGCATCTATGTTTCACAACACGTAGCATGCTGCAGAATGCTGTTCACAGTGAAATCCAGACGGGCTAATTCCATTCCCTATCTTTCCTCTACTGAACAATCTTCTAAGCAGATTTATGACCAAATCAAAGTTAAACTTTGATCTGCTCATACACTGATTTGGCACTTGAGGTTTGTACCTACAGAGGTTCTGGGAAGCCTGTATGATCGAATAATATGGGTGTGACCGATAGTATGTTAACCAGCATGGTGCACTACACGTACCCATGTGACTGGTACCTTACTTGTATGCCTTCAATACACTAGGCATCCAACACCCTCAAGAATGACATGGTCATTGGTACCTCGCACCTCTGCAGCCGCCATCATATTGCATACCATTGGGGCCTGGCTGTGTTTCGCAGTGATGTAGCGCTTTAACCTCGTATTAGTGAGTATGGCCTTTTCAGTAATATTTCAAAGACCCATTAATTCCTGTCAAAAAAAAAAAAAAACTTTCTGAAGTTCCTTCTAATAAACCACAGAAGATAAATCACTGTAAATAAATGTTTTTTCTTCTTTTGTTTTGAAGAAGTAAAAGTTTATTAGAAACCAATTTCATGGAATGTGCAGGGGATCATAATATTAATCCCTTTCACAAAAATCCAATACATCTTTTATGGTTGTAATTTTATTTTACAGCAATTACAAGGCCAGGCTGCTGGAGCAGATATTATTACATGAGCAGTAATTTGCCCGTATTACATCGTAACAAGGTATAAACATCATCGCTTCTTTGCTCAAAGGTAGTTAGTTCTAGTATATAGACTGGATGAGAAATTATCCGCTATATCATATCTCCTTCACTCCTCACAACTAATAGAGTTCATGACCTACTTTTGATCTATTGGATTTTTTTTTCAAAAGTTAATAAACTCGATGAATGACCCCTACATTTAATATTCCTTTTTATCTTTATTGTAATGAATGGATTCTCGTAAGGTTCAATTTAATAACAATTCTGGAGCATCTATTCAAATTTATGACTCTATGTTGTGCCATTCCTGCTAGACGTTATGAATTACAAGCAGTTTGCAATAAAAGTCTAGATGGGTGTTACCAGTTGGGGGGGTCCCCAAACCAACTGGTAACACCCATCTGGACCTTCTTTGCAAACTGCTAATAATTCATTCATAACTTCTAACAGGTATAATAAAAGAATGGCACAGCATAGAGTCATAAGAATAGACACTCCAGAATTATTATTAAATGGGGAATTCAAGTTGTTCCTAAAACAGAGAAGTCAGGAGAAGTTACAGGCCCTTTTTCCATTTCTCTATTATGCTCAAATTACTCAGACCTACCCACCCTCCCAAGGCTGTAGTGCTTTTAACGTAGGACTCAATAGAAAAAAAATAGTGATCACTGTGTAGTGAGGGCCGTTAAAGACCTGATGATACCAAATATGTGGAGAGGTTTTTATTTTTGCAATTTTTTTTTCTGATCGCTCACATAGTACACTGTACTACTTATGTAGTACAGTGTACTGCATACTGACAGTGAGATACTGACAGGCATACACAGGAGGCTTTCATTAGGTCCCTTGTCATGCAAGTCATTGACAACTCTGCAATTTTTTTGCGTGAAGCCTTTGCCTGAGAGATGGAGCGTCTTCCCTCTAAACCACTCTAAGGGTTTAAACGGCAGGGATCAGCGCTTCTGCAGTTCTGGGCCGTTAGAGCATGAGCCCTGCACTCCATTGCATGGGAAACAAATACAGTTCTTAGACTAGGCTGCCATAAAAAGACTGCAGCATAGCCTAAGACCCATTAGTGACCTTTATTAGTACCAAGATAAGGAGGTAGTTGGAACTAGGAAAACCATCTTCATATACAGTTATCCCTCAAGATACAATGGCCTCAGGATACAATATTTTCAACATACAGTGGTGTTTTCTGACCCATCGTAAGTTGAAACCAGACATCAACATACAATGCCTCAGACTCAAATCTTTGGTAACATAGCTGGATTAGTTGCTAGTTAGCAGTTCATCTTGACTGTTACATGTAAGGACTTGTTTTATCTGTTTTAGTTATCTCATTATTTTTCTTAAATCTTCATTTTCTCTTATCTTAGATGACATTTTGGGGCTTTGGAACTGATTACTCAACTTACAATAGTTTCAACATACAATGATCATCCTGGAACCAATTAATATTGAATCTTGCGGGACCACTGTACTTAGTTAAGGAAATCTGTCTTAAAATATGAAGGTTATTAAGTTCAACATCCTCGTCTCTTGGGCAGACTGAACAGTTACAAAGAGCCTCTCTTGCTCTGGAGGACCTGTCCTGTCATAGTAACATAGTAACATAGTTTATAAGGCCGAAAAAAGACATCTGTCCATCCAGTTCAGCCTGTTATCCTACAAGTTGATCCAGAGGAAGGCAAAAAAAAAACCCTGTGAGGTAGAAGCCAATTTTCCCCACTTTAGGGGGAAAAAATTCCTTCCCGACTCCAATCAGGCAATCAAAATAACTCCCTGGATCAACAACCCATCTCTAGTAGCTATAACCTGTAATATTATTACCCTCCAGAAATACATCCAGGCCCCTCTTGAACTCTTTTAGTGAACTTACCATCACCACCTCCTCAGGCAGAGAGTTCCATAGTCTCACTGCTCTTACCATAAAGAATCCTCTTCTATGTTTGTGTACAAACCTTCTTTCCTCCAGACGCAGAAGATGTCCCCTCGTCACAGTCACAGTCCTGGGGATAAATAGTTCATGGGAGAGATCTCTGTACTGACCTCTGATATATTTATACATAGTTATTAGATCTCCCCTCAGTCGTCTTTTTTATAAAGTGAATAACCCTAATTTTGATAACCTTTCTGGGTACTGTAGTCCACCCATTCCAGTTATTGCTTTAGTTGCCCTCCTCTGAACCCTCTCCAGCTCTGCTATGTCTGCTTTGTTCAAAGGAGCCCACAACTGTGCACAGTACTCCATGTGTGGTCTGACTAGTGATTTGTAAAGTGGCAGGCCTATGTTCTCATCATGGGCATCTATGCCCCTTTTGATGCAACCCATTATCTTATTGGCCTTGGCAGCAGCTGTCTGACACTGGTTTCTTCAGCTTAGTTTGCTGTTTACTAAAATTCCTAGGTCCTTTTCCATGTCAGAGTTACCTAATATTTTACCATTTAGTATGTACTAGTGACTTGCATTATTCCTTCCCATATGCATAACCTTACATTTGTCAGTGTTAAACCTCATCTGCCACTTTTCTGCCCAAGCCTCCAGTCTATCCAGATCCATCTGTAGCAGTGTACTGTCCTCTTCTGTGTTAATTATTTTTCACAGTTTAGTGTCATCTGCGAAAATTGATATTTTACTGTGCAAGCCTTCTACAAGATCATTGACAAATATATTGAAGAGAATAGGGCCCAACACTGACCCCTATGGTACCCCACTAGTGACAGTGACCCAATCTGAGTATGTGCCATTAATAACCACCCTCTGTTTTCTATCACTGAGCCAGTTACTTACCCACATACAGACATTTTCTCCCAGGCCAAGCATTCTCATTTTATATACTAACCTTTTATGTGGTACCATGTCAAATGCTTTGGAGAAGTCCAGATATATGACATCCATTAATTCACCACGGTCAAGTCTAGAACTTCTCATAGAAACTGATTAAATTAGTTTGACATGACAGATCCCTCATGAAGCCATGCTGATATGGAGTTATTTGCTTATTTTCATTGAGGTACTCCAAGATAGCATCTCTTAGAAAACCCTCAAACAGTTTACCCACAACAGATGTTAAACTTACCGGCCTATAGTTTCCGGGCTCTGTTTTTGGACCCTTTTTGAATATAGGCACCACATTTGCTATGCGCCAATCCTGTGGAACACTCCCTGTCAGTATAGAGTCCTTAAATATCAAAAATAAGGATCTGGCTATGACATTACTTAATTCTCTTAGGATACGGGGGTTTATGCCATCCGGTCCTGGCGATTTGTCTATTTTAATCTTTTTAAGACGCCGCTGTACTTCTTCCTTGGTCAGACGGGGCACTTTTAATGGAGAATTTACTTTTATATTCTGCATTTCATCTGACAGCTTATTTTCCTCAGTGAATACAGTGGAAAAAAAAATATTTAGTAGCTTTGCTTTCTCCTCATCGCTCTCTGCAACTCTCCCCTCATTACTCTGTAAGGGGCCGACACCTGCATTAAATAGACAACCTGAATAGGTGTTGTGTAATTCTTCATTTATCCTGTGGTGTCATTGAAGGAAAAATAAGCACTTGGTGTCAGGGTTCCTTGCATATAACAGCTGATTGCTGGGGATCCCAGCAAGATGACATTTTTGGATGAATGTCAAGATAACATTCTAACTAGTAGGGATTGTTCTTAGCAGAGAACTTCTCAAGATTATTTGCAAAGTTGATTTTTGATGAGTTGCTTGTTCTAGGTGCATTGAAATTATAAATCATGATTGTAAAAGTATAGTTTTTGCCCAGCTTTTCAGAAGTCTTTTGAAGATTACTTAAGAGTCATGATCTGCCCATTATAACAAGGGTATATTTGCAATTTCCCGGTAATGGCTGGTGCAGGAGATTAGGGAATATTATACAGTATGATGCACCAATTCTGTTTCCCTTACCTCTAGTAATGAAGCTATTACAGACGTTTCCATTTATTGAGCTGAGTTAGAGACAATTTTCAGAACAAATTAATATAAAGCACCAGTGAGTAGCTGAAGAATCTGCTCACTTATTTCTCAATTACGAGGCCACCTACCAGGTCTCTATCAGGATTAGATTAAAAAGTCTCTTTGATTGCCGTGAAAAGGAAAACATGAATTCAACTTACCAAATCTGTCAGCCAGGCGCCAAACACAAAAAGAAGGAAATCACCAAATTGTTAAAGCTTATAAGTAAATAATGGTCCTCACTTGGATTGGGATGTTATTAGAAACCTGTTCTCCGGAATATCTGGAGTCTTATAGACTCTGGTAATAACCTACTAAATCTTATCCTCAGATCTCCTCTTATTAATAATATCAACATTTTATCTGTATTCATTTGCATCTCCAGCAGGTAATGTTGAATTGTAATTTGAGTGTAATGTTTGTAACAATTTAAAGGAGTTTTCCTGATAAAATTAATACCCTTTGTTATGTTTAGTGGATGGCTAGAAGGGGCAGTGCTTGACAAAGGGATGAAAGAAGTCACCCACCTCCCTGAGCTTGCACTCGACATTACACAGTCTATCATTTTTTTGGAACACGAATAGGAATTGCAGAAGTATAGCAGCTGAATGATTGAAGGGGTTTCTCAGGAATAGAAAAACACGGCTTCATTTTCTTAAAAACAGTGCTACACCTGTTCATGGGTTGTGACTGATATTGCAAGTGAGCTCCCCTGAGGCTGAGCTACAATACCACATACATACAGCTATTTTCTAATCCAGTGGTTCTCAACTCCAGTCCTCGGGACCCACCTGCCAGTCAGGTTTTCAGGATTTCCTTAGTTTAGACCAGCTGATATAATTAGCGTCCATCCATCAGGACTTACCACAGGTATTCATTCTGTGGGATATTCCTAAATCCTGACTGGCAGGTGGGTCCCGAGGACTGGAGTTGAGAACCACTGTTCTAATCCAAAGCAACCAAAAATCTGGTGCAAAAACAAATGTTATTATAAGGAGAGCAATTGGGCTTCCTTCACATGCAGGACCGGATTATAGGAAGGACAAGTGCACCTCCTTCACATTCAGGGCCAAAATATAAGGAGATTAAATAGGTCTCCTTCACAGGCAGAGCCAGATTATAGGGAGAGCAAATGAACCTCCATTCCAGCCCTAGCCCTAGCTTCTCTGCAACTGGTCGATGGTCCCTACTCTATTTAAGTGCAAAGACAAACACAATACCAGAATACAAAAGTTTGTCAGAACCAGACAATCTATGCAGTACGAAACGAGAGACAGAGAGTGGTCAGAAGACAAGCCAGTTACAGTAGGTACGTTTCTTACAAATGTGTTGTCTTATGAAGGGGTCTGACTTCGGACAACCATCATTTCTGGTGAAAAATGCAATATGATATTATACACTAAAGGTCATGTACTGTAATTCATGGATAGGCCATGTCTGTCAGAGAAGAAGTTTTTCCTTGTTACCGTTCAGTCTGGCAAATAGTGTTTCACATGTCCTGTGTGTAACAATACAGCCCTATACGTGATTCTCCTTACTGAGGCTCTGTGACATTCAATTTCTTAAAGAGGCACTACAAGCAATTGTCCTATAACTGCTTGCTTTTTATTTAATCTACCATTAGTATTTGGCCATGGAAAAGAACATTCTGTTCAGTTTACAAATAAGCCTGAGTCTCCAGATTTCAGCTCTGTAGGAATCTTGAGTGAGCTGCTCCATCTTGTGGATGTAACTTCTCATCTTCTTTATCTTTCCATAATAACACTTCATATACTTTGTGTTGTCTATAGGGTTTGCAGGCCTTTATATTAGGAGGCCAAGAAACTGAGCTGACCTAATATCAGTGTCTGCAGGATGCTATCATACATGATTCTGTAATATTAAACCTGTAATGTTTAATTGTATGTATTATACACACAACCATTACAGACAGACATGTAACTGCTGGAACACGTTTCATGATGTTCTGCAGCAGTTGAGACATGTACAGGGCCCACCAGTAAAATTTATTTTGGGGGCCCACTGTACAGATGCATTCAAATACTACCTGCTCACACAGCAGCAGGATGCTACCAGATGATTGAATATGGGGGTCCCTGCAGCAACTTTGAGAAGGTAGGTCCTGGGGAGAAGAGGACACTGGTACCTTTCCTCTATAGTTAGAAGTCATCTCAGCCCTGATCATGCCTATAATAATAAATGGGGAGTTTCTTTAATAATAGATCAAGTTTTTTTTATGAACATAGGCTGGTTGAGGTGCTGTACATAAAATATATGTATGTAGTGCAGTAAGTCTACTGTGTTATGTGCCACTTGTGCAGGAGGGAGGGAGACTAGGGGCCCACCTTGCTCAGGGGCCCACCGGTGGATTTACCTGTACCCCTATGGGCCAGTCCAAGCCTGGGCATGTATCATCTTGTTCTGCGGCAGCTGTGAGGTGTATTATGATTTTCTGCACCAGTTGAGGCATGGATTAAATGTTCAGGAGCTGAGAGGTGTATTATAATGTTCTGCAGCAGCTGAGGCAAGTATTTTGATGTTCTGCAACAGTTAAGGCCTGTATTAGAATGTTCTCCAGCAACTGAGACATGTATTAGATGTTCTGCAGTAGCTGAGGTGTGAACTATGAGGTTCTGCAGCAGGTAAAGTGTATATCGTGAGGTTTTGCAGCAGCTGAGATGTGTATTATAAGGTTCTGCAGCAGCTGAGGCATGTATTAGATGTTCTGCAGCAGCTGAGGTGTGTATTATGAGGTTCTGCAGCAGGTAAAGTGTGTATTATGATGTTCTGCAGCATCTAAGAGGTGAATTTTGAGGTTCTACAGCAGCTGAGGCATGTATTATGATGTTCTGCAGTAGTTGAGAGGTGTACTATGAGGTTCTGCAGCAGACAAGGCATGTATTATGATGTGCTGCAGCAGCTAAGAGGTGTATTATGATATCCTGCGGTATCTGAGTGCATATTATAAAGTTCTGCAGCAGCTGCTTTCCATATTATGAGGTTCCGCAGCAGCATGTCAGTTAAATATGCCATCATCACAGGCATAAGAATTTCCTGTTAAAGTGCTCTGCAGCAGGCTACGTCTATGTAGAGCCGCTCGTTGCTGTATAATCGTCGGGTTCTGACAGTGATGCTCCTATAAATACTATTTACTGACATGTCGATGCAAAATTATATCCAATATATCACATAAACCTTCCACACTAAATCACAATTAGATATTAAAATATGTTAAAAACGATCTTGTAAATCCTCCGAGAAGTTAATGTCATGTTATAAAGTGTCACCTACTCTACGGCGGCTGGAGCTACTATCCCCATTCATTATAACTGCAAATAATCCCTTAATATGAAATGTGAAACAACAAATAGATGCAGAAAATCCAAATCTCTCAGAATTCATCACAAAAATACAATTACGTAAGTGTAGAGTTTTATGAACGTGTCTCCAGTAATTTATTTACAGCTCCTAATTTATCATTTGCCTATTTTCCCTAATTAAATTCTAACCTGCAAAATTGAATCTGGTCTCATCGGTATGCTCTGTTCACTGATGGGATAGATCAATCTTTTCTACTTGTCTTAGCTGTTACTCAGTGGCCTACTTTTATTCTTCTGCTTCTTAAAGTGATTTGTTTTCATTTGTCTTAACTCCTTAAAGGAGCTGCCTGGTATGAGAAAATTCCTTCAAATACTGTATTAGGGAATTCTGAGTTTATAGAGAGGGGTCCCCCATTCAGGACCCCTACTATTAGCCACATTGCAGAGTGCCTACAAAGAGTGTCACTCATATCAAGGCATGGATAGCCCATTATTTTAAATGGCAACTGTGTAATACCTCATTTTTCCTGCGGTGGCACTGTAGGCAAATTAAACAGTTGCTGCTAAGAAACATCCTGTGATTATCCATAGGGTTCCTCTATTGAGGACTATTTCATGGAGATATTTTCCTCTTGAAGCAATGCTGCTAAGGGAAAATACCTTTATACTATAGCATCTGATGACGCATGCTACAATTTATACACATATGGACCCCCCCCCCAAAAAAAAGCCCCATGTTCTTCTTGCCCTTGAAGGACTTGACATGTTCATGCATTACATAACTAGTCCAATAAGGACAGTGTAATGCTCAATTTCTCCTGTGGGGGTGATGCAGAGGAATTGAAACCTTACTGCCAGGCTCCCCAAAGGATTACACATGAAAAGAATTATGATAATTTTAATGCATGCTGATTAAATAGGTTTTCCAGGACCAACATATTGATGACCTATTTATTTATTTTACTCACTTATATAGCTCTGACATATTCCATAGCAATTTACAGACATTATCATCACTCATTGTCCTCAGAGGAGCTCCCAATTTAAATTCCCTATCAGTATGTCTTTAGAGTGTAGGATGAAACTCAAACAAACACAAGGAGAACATGCAAACTCCATGCAGATGTTGTCCTTGGTCAGATTGGAGCCTAAGATGCTGAAAGGCACCAGTGCTAGCCAATGAGCCACCATGCTGCCCATAGGATAGCTCATCTGTTAGTGGCAAGTGCAACTCTGGAAGCAAACAGAGGACGAAGAAGGAATACCCCAGCGGCATACACTGAGTAGTGCCCGGTCTCCGGTGCTGCAGCTCAGTTCCTATTCAACCTGAGAATGGCCACTACACAGTGTACGGAGCTTTGCAAACTGCTTACTTCTGGAAATCTAACTGATTGGTGGGCGGGCTGGGCTCTGGAAAAACCCCTTTAACTATTTTTATTTAAAAAAAAAACTGAATTTTGGAACAGAATGTTTTAAATTTGGAAGTAATTTAGAATATAATCCTATTATTTGTAATCAGGAAGTGCAGCAAGCCCCTGAGGAGCCACTGCAGAGGATGGAAGTGGTAGTGGCCTTGATTAGATGTTGTATCACAGTGTACTCCCTCAGGCCGTTGCACCCTGGGGATCGGTGCAGTGAAAAGGTGGTTTGAAGAATCAGGCCAGAAGTAAAAGTTAAAAGTCACTTCTCACTTAGTGTAAAATATAACTTGTGGGACATCCAGCAATAGTAGGTATAAAGTGCAGGTTCAGTTGCCAGGTGATGAGGTATGGAGGCTGGTTAGGTGACAATTAAATGGCAGTAGCAGGAACTTGTGGATATAGGTGTCCATGATGTGATACAGCTTAGTGTTTGACTGGCATGAAAGAGGGCTAGGTGATGGGTGTCTGAGTCTCTCGCCTGAAGTAGGGTTTGTAAAGCTGTGGTTTTGCTAATCACTCTTTCTAAGCACACTGATGCATTTTTTGGAAACAATGTTCTCAATTCTGATACTCTTCCTAGAGTGAAGGTGTCACATGAGAACTGGTTATGGTCCCATGGAGTAGTAGCTCTGGCATGTGCTTCTTATCTCCTTTCTGTCTGGACTCAAGCTTCCCCTCCTGGAAGGAAGTTGGACCAGTCAACTCCCACCAAGAGGGGAGGAACAGGGTAGTTAGCCCTGTTCCTGCCAACCCTTGCCAACCATACCACATCTGCTGGAGTACACAGCAGAACATAATATAACAGTACATAACATAACAAACAATTGTAGGCACCCCCAGGTCTGGGGTACTGTTAGTAATTCTAGTAATTCTAGTTTAAACTTTCACTAGTGGGGGCCATGGTTCTGATAACTACTAAAAGCATATATCTGGTTATGGAAAGTGGTTGACTGGTCCATTTAACCATCATTCTAACTCCTAAGGCACCATGCACATGGCAGAAGAACAGCAGGCACAAAGTTTGTACGAAGGCACACAAATGCCCTAAAGCTACCAATACACATAAGATAAATGTCAGGTGAAATGGAGATTTTAGTCACTTTGGCTGGTGATCATTTAGAAATTATACATGAACGATCATTAGTGAAAGCAAAACTGTGATGTGTCAGGTTGTGGTTTTTTGCCGGGTGTCAGCTGAAAATGCAAAGTGGCCCATCTTTTGGCCCCTTGTGCATGCACATTCTGTTGTTTATCACTTTTTTGTTAAAGTGTCTCCCTGACCTGCGAGTTTAGTCTAGCATGTTGATGGTTGGACCATTGATGCCAATGATATGATAACTAACTAATCTGCCTAATTCTACTAATCTAGTGTATGGCTGGCTTAAGGATCCTTGGGAATTTCATGTGCCGTTGTATGGTGCACTGGCATAGCTGGGGTATCAGAGGTAGCAGTTGCACCCAGGCATGCAAACAGACACCGAAGAAGACACCAGTATGGCACATGGTAGTTGAAAAGTCCTGTTACAGAATTTGTATTATTGTAATATGGTGTCTGAGCATGCAAACATTTTTTCTCATATGGAACCTCCAAAAGAAAAAGCCTCCATCTGCCTCTGCATGGAGGTCTAGAAGGGCTGATTGGGGCGGATTGGCCATAGACCTTACAGGGAAATTTCCCGGTTGACCGATGCCCAGGGGGCCACTCAAGCCCTCATAAAGAACTGATGGCTGCAGGTGCTCTCCTGACCTCAACTGTATTGCTGTCCTCATGATGGTGATACAGTTAAATACTGTGGTGAGGGCAGCAGTATTTTGTGCTGTCCTGTAGTATTTGGTTCTGCTGGGGCGGTATTCTGTGCTGCACTACAGTATTGTAGGCCCTGCCCACTTCAGTTGTCCCCGCCTACTTGTTTTGGCCCGTCTTCTGTCAGTTGAAACCCACCTACAACATGGGGACATTTTTTATTTTATTTTTTTTTCCAGGACCACTTTAAGTTCCCAATCCTCCCCTGCCCACAGAATTCTATGGGCCCCATATTATGGCTCTATTGGCCATATGTAGGCTTTAGTTACATATTTTAACTGGCACTGACTAGCGTAACACTGCCCCCTATAGTCCGACATGGACTTGAGTAGTTGGCAGAATATTCCATACCCACTGAAATGATGTTATTAATAATGTGATGACTATCTGGAGGGGAAAAATGAAGATAAACACCGGCATATACCTACTAAACAGCGAGTGAGGAAATATCCATCTCCTGATAATATTATTTACTGACTGTCCGTCCAGTCTTAGAAGTCTAGGAAGCACAGTTTGTAATTATCATGTTTTTCTGCCTCGCATTTGTAAATTTGATATACTGAATATGTATTATTTATTATCATGTGTCGCGTGGAAAATTGCCTATGTGCACAAACCTCTATTATTATTGTCATTTATTTATAAGAGGCCAATATATTCTGCCGAGCAATGGAGCAGGGAAAACGGTCATAAAACATCAGGATTAACACAGCCTTGTGGAAGAGGAACCTGTTCTAAGAAGCTCACAATCTTTAGCTAGGGAGCAGGCTACAGATTTTGGAGGCTTATAATATACATTTTGGGGGTCATTTATCAAACTGGGGTAAAGTAGAACCGGCTTAGTTGCCCATAGCAACCAATCAGATTCCAACTTTCAATTTTGGACAGCTCCTTAGAAAAATGAAAGGTGGAATCTGATTAGTTGCTATGGGCAACTAAGCCAGTTCTACTTTACACCAGTTTGATAAATGACCCACTTTGTATTTCAATTCTTACCATTTTCAAGATCTCTGCCTGCTGTCAGGGAATGGGGTCATGGTGGATTACATTCAAGGACTGGCAACTGGTTCACATCATGTTCGATGGAGTTGTAATGAGGCCTTCAGCTGTGTCCATTGGACATAATCAGGGCAGGATTTCTGCCTCTGGAGGAAAATAAACATGTATCTATTCACTGATAGGAAACATATCTTGAAATTAGAATGAATTGATACACAAAGTACATTAGAAAGTTGTAGTATGTTTAATTATGTTTAATTCATACAGCAGGGTCTTGTTAACCCTTTCAGTCCCGGAGGTTTTTTCAGTTTTGCGTTTTCGTTTTGCGCTCCCTGCCTTCAAACAGCCATAACTGTTTTATTTTTCTGTTCACATAGCTGTATGAGGGATTTTTTTTTTGTGGGACAAGTTGTACTTTCCAACGCCACCATTTAATATTGCATATGGTGTAGTGGAAAGCGGGCAAAAAAATCCAAATCGTGTGAAATTGCAAAAAAAACGCTATTCCACTACAGTTCTACGGGTTTTTTATTTACAGCATTCGATGTTCAAAACTGACCAGTTGCTTTCATTCTACTGGTCATTACGAATCCGGCGATACCTAATATTTATAGTTTTTCCTGCGTTTGGTTTAAAGTTGGACTTTTTTTTTTGTCATATCTTGACCCCTATAACTTTTTGGTATTTATGTGTACGGAGCTGTATGGGGGCTCATTTTTTGCAGGGCGATCTGAACTTTTTATTGATACCATTCTGGGGTGTGTATGACTTTTTTATCACTTTTTATTTAATTTTTTATTTAATTTTTAGAAAAAAAAAGTGACAAAAAACAGCAAATCGCCATTTTGACGTTTTTTTATGCCACACAATTCGCCATATTGGAATTTTTTTTTTATATTTTAAAAGTTCAGGCGTTTTGGTCACGGTGATACCCATGATATCTATATTTATTGTTATTTAGGTATTTATTTTTTAATTATACGGAAAGGGGGTTATTTATACTTTTATATTTTTTTTGTTATATTTTTTAACATTTTTTTTTATTTTTTTGTGATTATTTTAAAGCTCAAATATGAGCTAACGCTTCCGGGGTTTTGCGCTACTAGATGCCGTGATCTCATGTGATCACGGCATCTAATGGCTAAAGAGGAAACCGCCGATGGCGGTAAGTACCCGCAAGTCTCTGCTGTTAGAAACAGCAGAGACTTGACGGCCACTGATAGTTGGGTATCCTACTCCCATTCCCCCTTACTGATCAGCTAATTGAACAGGCCAGAGTGCCACGGCCTCTCCCATACGCCAGTGATGTCATGCTAATTGGTCACATGACCTAAGAGCAGCTCATTCCCATTCAAGTGAACTATACAATGTATAGCACTATGCTTGGTATACTGGGAGGAGGCACACCGCAGTCTCTCTTTAAACAGCTGACCAGATATTGATGACCTGTCTTGAGGTCATTAATATTAAACTCCCTGAGAACCCCTTTAACCACTAATTTGTCCCTGGATGACTAACATTTCATAACATGCTCAGATATAGCAGGCTGAGCTTGTCACTAGCCGACAGTCCCACAATCCAGATTCAAAGGAATACCCTTGCCAGCCTAGTGGAGATGTGCTGCATATGTACCCACAGACGTCAATACAATATCAAGCCATCTAATTAGTGAACCCTAACTGATACTGCATGTCTATGAGAATACCCTGACGGAGGGACCCTGTAAACATCACTCTGAATTACAAATGTGCCAAAAAGCGGCTGTACCCGAGCACATTTATCTTATTAGTCAGAGGGAAAACGCTCGGCTCCTTTCTGAATGTTCTCATAGCTTCAATTTGCCAAAATAATTTAGATCACGTAGTGTCGGGTTGGATTATCAGTGATGCAATAAGATGGAGGCTTCTTTAACTTGTTTTGACTGGCGAGTGTTAAACGTCATGTAATGAAACATGACTGGCTGCATTAGGAGGCGAGCACGCCGAATTTCTCTGCTTGTGATCTCCCTGGCTAGATGACAACTTTTACATCACCAGCCAATATTACAGAGCCGTCCTCAGCTTCATATAGGCAAATAGTATTAAAGGGATCCTCATAATTTCAGTAGAAAATGATATCCATGATGCCGTCTGACATTGTCTAATAGAAGTCTTAAAGGGGATGTCGACCAAATTGAACTATTGTTTAAATCTAATTTTTATGTTTAACATTTTTAAAGAATTTTTGATGATGTTATTTTTAATTTTCCATGTCAATATCTATATTTATACAAAAACCATAAAATCCTGCAGTTTTTGCACTGGCCACTAAGCCAAATAATAGGAGCCACTTCTTGGACTGTACAGATCACTTTACTGCAGTTATCTGCTTATCTGTCATTCAAATCCTGCCTGTAGTGATATAATAGATCCACTTTATGTAATGATGAGTGTTTAATGTAATGTCCTATGTACTATAGAGAATGCTTATGAATGTGAGAAAGTCCATGAAAGGGGGAAGCAGATCATGGTCGACCCTATGGCCAGTTTGGGGCTATGTATTGGGGCAAAGCTCCTCCTCACATACGGATTCCCATCAGAAGTAAACAAATGACTGGTCCAAGTGTCATGTCTTCAAAGGATTTGAAATAAAAATTAAAGGGGTTGATCACTTTTCAAGTGTGTCAATCATAATATATCTTTATTTCACATTCATGACCATCTTCTAGATGTGCACCAGGAGCAGATTGGCCATAGACCTTACAGGGAAATTTCCCGGTGGGCGGATGCCCAGGGGGCTGTTCTCCTCTCTGCTGCTGGCTGGATACAAAATGGGGTCTCAGCGGTACCTCACCTCTTAAGCCCCTGCTCTATACTTTAATTAGAGACAACAGTAGGAGGAGGACAGAAAATGGCATCTATTGATGGCCACCACAGATGGACAGATTTTGGGGCAGTATATTGTGCTGCACTGTGATATATGCTTCTGATGGGACGGTATTTTCCTGTATGGTACTGCTGGCCCTGCCTATTTGGATCCACAAACAACATGGGGCAACTTTTAGTTTTCTTTCCAGGGCCTCTTTAGGTGCCCAGTCCACCTCTGGCACAGACACAGATGAACACATTCTCATACACACATACACATTGACATACATTCTCACACACATACACAGGCACATGCACACACACGCGCCTACATACAAACACACACACACAAAAATGCACAATATAGGACATGCAGCGATTCTCACACAACGCAGAACTTATGCGTGAAATTAAAATGAATGGGTTAGGATTCAGTGCGGGTGCTGTGTGTTCACGTCACACATTGCAACCTCGCAAAAACGTTCTCATCTGAAAGGGGCCTAAACAGAATTTTAACAGTCAAAAGGACTGAGGGACTCATTTTTTTGTTTTACTTAGGAAGACATGGGAATTGATTTGTAAGCATCAGGGGGACTCACAGCTCCTTCACTCCCCATCTAAAGGAAAACCCCTTTTTTTTCTTTTTTGATTCATCACTTCAAATATCCGTGGTCTCCAGTCCTTCTATCACTGTGGAAGCAGAAGATGAATTGCCAAATTCCCTGGGCTTCCTTACTACATTAATTGTAACGTTTATGTTATATAATTAAACATCTTTATCTATTATAAGGAGTAACCCTTCCCCCGCCTGCCATTTCCCATCGTGCAACAGAGTGGAGGAGGGAGGAAAGATTTTCCTATTAAAGATGTCTTGATCAATTTAAAAATATACATTTTATACATTGTGCTAAATGGAGATTGTATCTCGAGGGGGGAAAATTCTACATCTATCACTAAGGCAACCGCAGCATTTAAAGGGAAAACAGGCTTCAAATGGAAATTTTAGATGTTATCTCCCATAACTATACAGTGTTTCATTGCTTTTTGAAACCTGTGAGGGGTGGACACAAGCTTAGTACGTATGGACGCAGGGGTGCACCTAGATTTTCTGCTGCCTGAGACGAAAACTGAAATGGCGCCCCCCCTCCCCCAATGCCAATTTCTTAATCTAACCCCTTCCCTTCAGCCCATGGCCCTTCCGCTGCCGCCCTCTACCCGGTATGCCGGATCGCCTCGTAATGTCCTCATTGGTGGTGCATCCCGGTATGGATGTAAAGTAGCTTTTAGCTTATATTATGTGGAATCTTTATATAAATGTCAAAGGCAACTACACTTCAAATATTCAGAAGGCTGCAAAGATTGCAGAGGTCACTACATGGACCTATGCCTTGGGTCAGTAGACAAACCATGCTAAATGGACATGCTAAGGTACAGCCAAACTCTTCACAGCCACCTTACCATAGAGCAGTGGTCTGTTGTGAAACTACAACTCTCAACATGCCCTGATGACCAGGCATGCAGCAACAGGAGACTGCAGATTAGAGACTGCTGCTGCAATGGTATGAAGTAGTATAGGGAGAGATATACAGTGTCAAGACTGGCATTCCCATATGCCATCCATAGGGAATCATTAATTAAGACCGGCATTTCAGATGCTGGTCTTAATAAGCCCTATATCTGGCAATGGATCCGGCAAGGTTATGAAGAGGCGCTGGCTTCCTTGCTGTCTAAAACAGGTGTAGAAAATGATGAATAAGTCGAGCCTGCCGGCCAGTCCCCTTCGCCGTCCATGCCAAGCCCACGCATCTCAGGTCCCCCTTGCACCAGAAACTGAAATCCATGCCAGCTAGGGGCTGGTCTAGACTTGAGCTATAACTTGCACCAGTTTCTGGAGTAAGTTATAGTAAATCTGGTGAGCAGCAGGAGGTTCCTCGCATCCCGCTACGTCCAGCCTCTTCTCTCCCCACTTCACCACAGAAAAGTGTGAGAAGCTCAAAAAGTTGTAAATTATGCCACAAAAATGGCAGGCTACATAATTAAAGGGGTTATCTGAGACAATAAAAAGCTCCCCCGTATGCTGGATCCCTCACAATGAATATACTTACCTGGCTCCCTGCACCACTCCTGGTCCTTGCACCTCCGCTGCTGCATCTCCCCATGCGGGGACGAAAACATCCAGTGTCGGGGAGGAGCAGCCAATGGCAGATGGGGATGAGCCTCCCTAGCATCGCGGGTGACACTAGAGAGACTTGTCCCCGTCCCTGCCTGGCATTGGCTGCTCCCCCCAACACCGGATGTTTTCATCCGCGCATGGGGAGAAGCAGCGGCAGTGCAGGGATCAGGAGAGGCACGGGGAGCTGGGAGCCAGGTAAGTATATTCATTGTGAGGGGCCCGGCATATGGGGAGCTTTTTATAGTATATATCTTATAGTACCTATCTTGGATAACCCCTTTAATGCCACAAAAATGCTACTAAAGGGGTTGTCCCACAAAAAATATCGTACTGTTTGCAAACCAGCATCTGGATCTGAATACTTTTGTAATTGCATGTAATTAAAAATTAAGAATAGCCATAACATGTAATCTGTATAGCGCCACCTGCTGTTCATTTTTTTTTTTTCACTTTCCTACTTACTGAGAAGGCCGCACATGCTCAGTTTCATTCTTCAACTGCCTCCTGAGCTGTGATAGGGAGAGCATGGACACGCCTCTTTAGCTGCAGTAGAAAGGACACTACCCTTGAGCTACCAGCTTGATATAAATCTAGCAGAGCAATGAATGGGGAGATCTCTGGATCCATGTGAGATACAGGGCTGGTTCTAGCCATGTTAGACAGAATTTAAGTTTTTTTTTTAAATGTTTTTATTAATCATGGGATAACCCCTTTAAACCCACATGTGGCATTTGAATACGGCTAAAGGTCTCAGATTGCAGCTCTTCTGCAATGTTGACTGAATGTACCATACCTGGTCTAAAGCAATTTATACATTAATTTATTTTTAACAAAGTATCCATACCTTCTATTATCATATCAGTTTGAATGTGGACGTCTTCTGACTATGAACCCCTGATACATATGGATTCCTGAAATACGTTTTTGCTCTACAAGGACTGCGCTGGAATAGACTGGGGAGACTCGCAGGTGTTCTTTACTGGTTAATATTGCATGATACACGGGTTGGTGTCTTGCTGACAAAATCCTCCATTGTTCTAAATACCAGTCTGTCGGCATTTATCAGCGAGAAAGCCTATGTTCCTTTCTCTGGTAACAGTGGCGGCGGTGGAGGTACACGCCGAAGGTGTGTTCACCAACATAAGCGATCTGATTATTAGACTTTGATAAAATGACGTTATTATTTTATAACATGATTAATACATAACGCATGTCACATTATCAAAGAGAATTCCTGACAATGAAACTTCTGGAACAGCTCAATCTGTCACTTTTTATTGTCAAAAGACAAAATATGAAAATAAAAAAACCTTCACGTTCTTTGTGAGCACATTAAACATTCATGACATTACAGGCGATACATCTGTCTATACTGGTAATACGGTTATATCTGATGTAGTGTTAGATTAGTTCCGTAATGGTATGACAGGTTTGACTCTGATATATGCTAATGTGATAACCATTGAATTACTATAATTGACTGATTGTACCGTGCAACGGTGAATCCATTTTCAAATACCCTATTAGGAAGTTTTTTGTTAATAGAGGAAGGAAGGTTTCAGGACCAACCCTCATGTTGTATGGCTACAAAGAGTGTTCCTGCCTCAGGAGGACCCGACATAGCTGTCCATAACATGGGAAGTCTATTGATTTCAACAGGCATCATGTAATATTTAGTTTCTCCTGTGGTGGTGCTGTAGGGAAATCAAACACTTGTTAGGTTCTCCTAGAGATCACAACTGACCACAGGAGGTCCCAGCAGCGTAAGACCCTTTGATCAGCTTATTTTCAGGAATTTTTTTCTAACTAAAATAGACATCCACTTTAAAGGGCCGTCCAGGATTATATAACATGGTCCTGTCCATGTATTATTTGTGGTATTTCTACTCTCTCTATGCACATCAATGGAGCAGAACTATTATTCTAGAAGAATGCAACCATGTTTTTTGTAATCTATGTAAAGATACCTCCAACTATGCTAACCCCAATTTATTGAATAAGTCCTCAATGGTTCTTATGTAGACTAGTATGGACCCATACTGTACCATCATATGCCTCTTTTTATTTTCTATGAAATTCCGTGGTATGTTCCATCATGTGCCTAGAGGCATTGAAGTGCCCATTGGAGTGTTCAGTGCTTCCAGCTCCTTAAAGGGAGTCTGTCACCTCATTTTCACCTATATAGCTAACAGCAGTGCCCCACAGAAGATTGCACACACATCCCAGACATACCTTGTGCACTGTGTGTGTGTATTCCTCGTTCAGAAAAAGCACTTTTATTCTGCAGGAAAACAGCTCCCAAGTGCCCGGCTCTGCTGCTGCTGCAAACCAGACTGGAGGGGGGAGGGCAGCTTTAGCTGCTCATATCTTGGGATTGGTAGCAGATCTTTAAAAGCTGACATTCCAAGCTTTAAAATGATACCAAAATTGCAGCATTATATCTAGTATATCAGAAGATATAGCTGTTAGAAATCCAGTCAGGAGAGAAAGCTGTTTTTAGTTTCACTTTCAGCCGGGCACTTGGGAGCTGTTTTCCTGCAGAATAAAAGTGCTTTTTCTTGACATGGAATACAGACACAAAGTGCATACAGGTATGTCTGGGATTTGTATGCAATCTTCTGTGGGGCACTGCTGTTAGTTATATAGGTGAAAATAAGGTGACAGACTCCCTTTAAAGCAGACCCATTGGGACTGTATATACTGTACCATTCTCCAGTTCTAGTACTCTGTGGTTGTGCCTCTATATTGACATCATGCTCCCAACCACACACTGTATTTTATAGATAAATAGCATCAAATTAAAACGGGACATCCATTGAGCAGTTAAAGGGGTATTCCGATTGTCTGGAGTTATCCCCTATCCACAGGATAGGGGATAACTATTACATCAATGGGGTTCCTACTGCCAGGACCCCCACTGATCACAAGAACAGGAGCACCGTACGCTCTGTAGTCCCCCTGAAATGAACAGAGTGGCTGGCGAAACAAGCACATGGCCGATCCATTTATTTTTTTGGGTGTTCAGGCTGTCTTTGGAATGCCCATAGAAATGAATGGAGTGGCTGCACACCTGCCCGTCTGGCCACTCCGGTCATTTCAGGTGGCTGCAGGGGGTATGGGGTCCCCAGTCTTGTGATTGGTAGGGTTCCCAGAGGAAGCCCCCCCACCAATCTGATAGTTATCCTCTATACTGTAGATAGAAGATAACTTCAAACAACCAGAATACCCCGTTAACATCTGCAGAACATCTTCTGAACATCCCATATCAGCTTTTGTGGACCAGGTCATTAACACTTATCTTCTCCTGGTTATAGGAAATTTTATACATTCTGTCCAGATGGTCCAAGTTATTCATAAAGTAAAAAACCTTCATATTAATTCTGGTTCTGCAGCCTGAACAACGGTAACATCGATGTAAGGAAGGAGAAACCCAACAGAGACAAAGCGTTCCATCTCTCTTTGATGTAAAACTCTCTCCAGACCTGCTAAAAATCATCAAATTTTATTTTTTACACATATTAAAAAAACTACCTCAAACTGACGACGCAAATTACAAGCGCCTCTGGTCCTTCACACCATAAACAGAACTTCATCAGAGGTCAATTAAAAAGTTGCATATCTGGAGAGAGGAAAGAAATGCAGCTCAGTACCTGGGAAAGCAGAGAGTTGAACATGACCACAAGAGAAAAGATGTGCAAATCAGCTGCAACTTATAGGTATACCTTCCTGTATTTCTGCTGCCTTTCAGATAGATGAGCAAGAGAGATGATAGATAGATCGATAGATAGATAGATAGATAGATAGATAGATAGATAGATAGATAGATAGATAGATATCCAGGAGGATGAGGCTCACTTCCTGCTGCGGTGCCCCAAATACTCAACAGTGAGGGGTTCTCCGGAGACTGTCTTATCTCTCCCCAAACTTCGCCTTCATGGAGGAAGAAGAAAGACTCTACATACTGCTGGGGGAATTACTTCCCACTTGCTTTGGCAATGCTAGATCATCTAACATACTGTTATCAAATTCCAACTATCTGGCATCCAGTAGTCTGGCATGCTCCACAATAAAGAGCTCAAACTCCAGGCTCATGGGCAGCTGGAATCCTTGATTTTATTGTGTATTATTATTTTACTTCAAATCTGGAAACTGAGATCTGACAGCGGTCAGTCCCAGTATCTCTCTTCTTCATCTTACACTCAGATTAGTCCAGGAACATGAAATATGTATGGGACTGTCTGAAGAGGTCCTCTTACTGTATGGATACTACAGCTGTTCACATGATGTCTGCATGTGAGGTGCTAGGTGGTTCCTGTCAATTGTCTATATATTTTATTTGTAGATAGACATAATATTCATACATTATCATACATGTTTAGTAAAGTTAACTTTTTGACTCCTTTTACAAATTCTTCCATCCAAATGAAAAAAAAATATATGTGAAATAGGTTATGGAAATGCCTGTTATAATGGAAACAGAATGCTAGGAAAATCAGAAGAGTGTAATCAGAAATTAATTTATATCTATAGCTTCAGGCAGCCAGGAGGCAAGCGGGCATTAATTTAAATGTCACAAGTTGTCTTTGTCCTAAGGTACACATTAGAGAGCCTGTGGAATGAAAGATAGCGCAAGGACTGACTGTGCAAGGAAGCGGTGATAAAACTTACAGGAATGCAGACGTGTCTGACAAAGGTTACAGAATATGTTTCATTGGGATCCACTTACCTTGGATTACGGCCCAGGCAGAAGACTCAGGGCCCTTCTGCTCACTTGGATGTACACTTTCACAAGATTATTTTTGTACATTTTTTGGTATGTTTAAAAAAAAAAAGAAAATATAGAAAATAAAATAAATTCAAAATCTGTTTTTCACCATTAACAGTGCCGCTCTTCTGTAATGGCTGTACCTGGTATTTCATCTCAGCTTATTTGCAGTGAATGGGGCTGAGAAGCACTACCAGACGCAGACTATAGAAGTAGTCCATAGCACTAGTTTTCTGTGATGGACAAAAATGATTAAAGGAACACCACAGAATGGTTTTGTCAAGCTCCACCCTCTCACGCCCCCGTGTTCTAGACATAAAACATAGGGTCACATTTCATCCGGCCTCTAAGCCAGTTTTTCTGGGCTTAAAAAGCTGCACATTTTTGTGTAACCCCCTGGTCAGTTTGGGCCCCACTTGCCGCTTTTCAAAAAAGAGGAATGAGTGGGCTGTGCTGGGTTTGGACCAGCCCAGGGATGCCCAACCTGTGTCCCTCCAGATGTTGTAAAACTACAACTCCCAATATGCCTGGACAGCCTACAGCTATTATGGCATGCTGGGAGCTGTAGTTTTGCAACAGCTGGAGGACCGCAAGTTGAGCAACCCTGGACTAGCGGCTCCAGCAAAACTGAAGTAAATTATGCCTGAAATCTACAACTACTAGCTAGCATAGTAACATAGTAACATAGTTTATAAGGCCAAAAAAAGGCATCTGTTCATCCAGTTCGGCCTGTTATCCTACAAGTTGATCCAGAGGAAGGCAAAAAACCCCTGTGAGGTAGAAACCAACTTTCCCCACTTTAGGGGAAAAAATTCCTTCCCGACTCCAATGAGGCAATCAGAATAACTCCCTGGATCAACGACCCATCTCTAGTAACTATAACTTGTAATATTGTTACCCTCCAAAAATACATCCAGGCACCGATCCCTCATGAAGCCATTTTGATATGGAGTTATTTGCTTATTTTCATTGAGGTACTCCAAGATAGCATCTCTTAAAACACCTTCAAACAGTTAACCCATGACAGATGTTAAACTTACCGGCCTATGGTTTCCGGGCTCTGTTTTTGGACCCTTTTTGAATATTGGCATCACATTTGCTATGCACCAATCCCGTGGAACACTCCCTGTCAGTATAGAGTCCTTAAATATCAGAAATAAGGTTCTGGCTATGACATTACTTAAAGAAGAACTCTCTGACCTGTTAGAAAGGTGCATGATATAATCTATAGTGAATGTCATCTTCTTATCAGAGAATGCAATTGTGAATAATAACCTCTCTTCTTATTGTAGCTGGGTCATGTGACCAACTCCCTGACCTCCAACTGACCCAGGACAGAAAGCCAGTCACTGCTCTATTCATTCCTACGAGACTGAAGGTTAGGCTCCCATAGGAATGCAAAGAGAATTAGGCTTCCTGTCCACACATAAGTCTCTGTGTGAGTTGGTGGGTCTAATTCCTAGTTACATGACACAGATAAAAAACGTCAGGATGATATAAGTCAAAAATACAGACACTGGTAAGAAAATGACATTCACTACAGATTACACCATGTACATTTCTAGCAGGACATGGAATAAATTTTTTTTGCGAGAGTTCTTTAATTTTCTTAGGATACGGGGGTGTATGCCATCCGGTCCTGGCGATTTGTCTATTTTAATCATTTTAAGACGTCGCCGTACTTCTTCCTGGGTCAGACAGGGCACTTTTAATGGGGAATTTACTTTTATATTCTGCATTTCATCTGAATACAGTGGAGAAAAAAATATTTAGTAGCTTTGCTTTCTCCTCATCACTCTCTGCAACTCCCCCCTCATTACTCTGTAAGGGGCCAACACCTACAGGTTTATACTTTTTAGCATAGATTTCAGTTCTGGTCAGTGGACCTGCTGAGATGCACCATGATATATGCCTATTAATAATAGTGCCACATGTGACGCCTGATAGGCAGAGACTAAGACCAGCGTACAAAAGGCTGGCCCTAAAGGGGTTATTCAACCCAGATTATGCCCCTCAAAATGTGCAGGCCCCTCATACTGGTCATACTTACCCTGCTCCTCGGCACCTGCTTTGCTTCTGATGCTCGCACGGCCGCCTTTGCATCTCCCCGGCGCGGATCAAAACATTCAGTGACAAGGGGGGAGTAGCAGGCCAAGCAATAGCAGGCCGTGATGAGAATAAGCCTCCCTAGCATTGTTGGTGACGGTAAGGAGGCTCGTCCCCATTGTGCCCTGCTATTGGCAGCCCCTGTCTCCAGATGCCCCCAACTTGATCATGTCTGGGAATTAATATAAACTGATTTGCTACAATGGTCTGCTAATAACTTTAAAATAAGGCAGTATTGATAAATGGTAGTATCTTGTGAAAAGTGATCTAACAGTGATATCTGTTGGGCAGGATACATTTCTATTAGTGGCACAACTCCTTTAAGGCTGCCATTCACATTCAATAGCTGTCGATCGAGCAAAGATTAATGCAATGAGAAAAAGTGCTATTTTTATTGCGTTTCTAGTGGCTAAAAAAAAAAAACACCAGACCAAATTTGTGTGTGTAGGAGCCGTAAGGGATTTTCAGGATTAGAAAACCATGGTTGTTGTCATCTAAAAATAATTCCACACCTCTCCACAGATTGTGTATTACTGTATATTGCAGCTCATTCCTATTTCTTTAAATGGATCCATGTAACTGTATGTATATATTCCTAAACTACTGTAGGAAGATAACACTTTGGCTCTGAGTGGGGACCAATGTGAGTGACTATGTCTGCCTGAAGTGCTATGAAAAATATTGGTGCCATATGAATAATATTTAGATTATTATTCTTTTATTTATTTACATACTATATAAAATTGTAACATTTTAGAGTGTTTTTTTTGTGTTTTTGTTTTATTACATTGCAACAAATATACCATGTACTAGCCTTCGTAATTTGGCTGATTGAAAAACACTTGAGTTATAGGTCATATTTGGCTGCGCTCCTGTTCAGAGTTTAAAAATAAGAATTGCATGAACCATACTGAGTCCCTTCTGCCTGATTGCTGTGTTTGTCTTTCTGCCTATGACCAGAGGTTACACATAGACAAGGGCAACGGGAAGGTCAGAATAAGGTAATCTTCTCAAAGATGCTTTTCAGTGCCTGAATCCACCAAAAATAAGAGCAATCCAGCCAGATTCTGCAACAACTATAGACTTAAAACAAAGGATTAGGCCTGAAAATTACAAAGTCTTGAGCAGATTGTCTACGGCTTTTGATGAAAGTTGGCATTTTTCCTGTCAGTGATACTTTTATAAGCTTTTGAAGAGATCAGAGATCTGAATTTTCCTTCATTCAGAGCCGCTCCCCAGTAATAAACTGAGCTGCTCCTTTATCTCAGCACGTTAGTTGAAGCATCTTCAGATAAGAAGAGTTTGAAATTCCAAGATATTTCGATGGAGCCCTTAATTAGGGAATTGTAATTCAGCTAATTCTTTCTATGCAGAGCTACCTCTTAAAACGTGACCCAGGCGACCTCGGCTCTATCATAACTGCCCAAGGTGGTTCCTGTGGTCCGACCCCTTTGCTCAAACAATTATCCCATCCAACGATTAGTATAGACATTCATCCATGTAACCTTTTTGATTGTCACAGTTTATCTTCTAAGCCAGTGGCACATGTCTAGCTGTAAAACATACACATCAAAAAAATTTAATTTGCTTGTTAGATGCGGCAGTAAAGAATGAAAAATGTAAAGAGGAAAGAGGAAAAAATTAAGATATTTTAGGACTATTTAGAGAGGGCATATGCAGGCGGGTGATAAGCCGGTCATATTCTAAGCTTTTTACCACGTTGCTCAGTTTCCATAGAGATGGTCAAATGGTAGGATGTCTGTGTGAGGGGTGAACATTCGGCACAGTGTCCTGAATAGATGTAAAGAATTAGAAGCTCAGAAAGTTAACATTTCTTTACAGAAATTGTGTTTGGAAAGGAAGTCTTGTTGTCCTCACTAATAAACGGTATTTCACGTCATTGTATGGAGCGGATGAAAGCTGAACACTTGTGTATTATACTTTTGTTGGCCCATGCTTTTAATGAGGCTGATAAAAGTTCAGGTGAGGGGTGAAAAATGTTTAGATTAGTGACAATTAGGTCAAGCTTGGTGTCAAATTAAACATTTTTTCAGACTTTTTAGATAAAAAAATTACTTAAAAAGTTTTGCCATGTCTTTGTGAAACAATATGATCACTGGTAAAAAGTAAAATTGCCAAGGGCATAAACTTTAAAGAGAAATTCCATTGAAATAGGATATGGTCATATACTGTATTTGGTTATCTACACACGGGGGGTGGACTGGGAACTTGAAGTGGCCCTGGAAAAAATACCAAAAGTGGCCCCGTTTTGTAGTTGGGTCCAAATTGATGGAAGACAGGAACAGCAGTACCATATTGTGACACATTATACCACCACAATAGAGCCAAATACCGCAGTGGATCACAAAATACTGCCCCCCCCCACTGGGCATTGGCCCATGGGGATATTTCCCTGTAAGGTCTATGGCCAATCCGCCCCTGTCTACATAACACCAACTCCATGGACCATCTGGGTTGGATATCTACAGTATTATGAATTATATATTCTGCTTCAAAAAGGGATAATGTAAGCATCAGAGAAGAAGAGGAACCTGGTGCCTAGATGTCCCACACCCAAGAACTGGTGTACCACTCTGGATCTCCAATTATGTGAGGTGAGATTTAGTTGCAGGAACCATAATAGTAATCTGATAAGGTGGGCACATCAGTGAAGTTTGGCATGGTTACACCAGTTTCTGGTATAACAGGAGGATTGCCTATGAAACGGAAGGATAGTGGTCAATATTCGGGGACAGATATAAGACCAACTGAAACCTTTCAAACTTTGATTTACTGAGCAATTGAGGGTTCTGGGCAGGGACAAGTAGTCACTATTCCTATGATCAAAGTATCACAACTGAGTGACTGATCCTTTAAAAACTGTCCTTTGAAATGTACACATCAGCTTGTTCAAACTTCCTAGAACATGCTTATTGTTGAGAGCTTCTGTAGAGCACATAATTGATTTTCAAATCAATCCATTTCAGAAGACATTCCTAAAAAGTACATAAACATTATTTATGTTTTCAAGAACATTCTTCTCATCACAAGAAGAACAAGGTCTTCTATACAGTTGTAGCCTTCTATTCCACAATGGATTTTATATATAATATATATATATATATATATATATATATATATATATATATATATATATATACACTGTGGAATAGAAGGCTACAACTGTATAGAAGACCTTGTTCTTAAATAAACAATATATATAATATATATATATATATATATATATATATATATATATATACACATATATATTGTTTATTTATTTTTATTTTTTAAGAAAAGGGAGTCACCTTATTTTCACCTATATAACTAACAGCACTGCCCCAAATAAGATTACAGACACATCCCAGACATACCTGTGTGCACTGTGTGTCTGTATTACATGTTCAGAAAAAGCACTTTTATTCTGCAGGAAACAGCTCCCAAGTGCCCAGCTGAAAGTGAAACTAAAAACAGCTTTCTCTCCCGACTCGATTTCTAACAGCTATATCTTCTGATATACTGGATATCATGCTGTGGTATCATTTGAAAGCTTGCAATTCCAGCTTTCAAAGAAGGTCAGAACCTTTTTCTATCTGCTACCAATCCTAAGATATGAGCAGCTAAAACAGCCCTTCCCTCTTCAGTCTGGTTTGCTTTGGGCACTTGCAGCAGCAGTGCTGGGCACTTGGGAGCTGTTTTCCTGCAGAATAAAAGAGCTTTTCCTGGACATGGAATACAAACACACAGTGCACACAGGTATGTCTGGGATGTGTGTGTAATCTTCTGTGAGGCAGTGCTCTTAGTTATATTGGTAAAAATGAGGTAACAGACTAGTGTTGAGCGAGCATGCTCGTCCGAGCACTATATTCACTCGAGCATCGGTATGCTCGGCACATCGTGATGTTCAGCCGAACACTGCATGTGCTCGAGTGCGATGCTCGAGTCTCCTCCCCGCACGTGGGGGGGAGTAATGGCATTCACTGTAATGCCGTAGCGTACGAATTTGTATGCTAATGCTATGCATTGTACGCTAATGCGTACAAATTTGTATGCTAATGCTACGCGTTGTGCGCTAATGCATACGAATTCAGTTAGTTAGCATACTTTTACGAGTAAAAGGAGTGAAAGAGGAGAAGTCGCAATTCTGACCTTTTCCTATGAACCAGACATGATCCCCATGCTGTTCCCTAACCATTTCTGTGGTGTTTCCACCATTTTCTCACGTTTCCCTATTAACCAGACACTCTCCCCTCTGCAGAGCAGGGGGTGCCTGGTCTTCTCCCATTGACTTTCATTATACTCGGGTGCTCGGCCGAGCACTCGAGCACCACCTAGAGTTCAGCCAGAGCACCCGAGCACCCGAACATCGGGGTGCTCGATCATCACTATAACATACTCCCTTTAAGTAAGACAATTTTTGAAATATACATTATATACCATTCAGAGTTGCATGAGAATCATCATGAGTGAGTCCCGCTGTACCCTTAACATTATACCAAAATGGTCAAGGTAAGAATATTGCTTTTTAGAAAGAATATTTTTCTGGAATCTTATATAGTTGCTATATTTTAGGATAGGCCCTCAGTGTGTAGTCAGTGGAGGTCAAAACAGCATAGCCTATTCAAGTGAACAATACTGGGCTGTAGTACCATACACCATCACATGGGTCCTGGGACTGAATCCCCACCTAGTATATACCCCTCTACCTAGAACGTCTCAGAAAAATATGATCCATTAGACAACACGTCTTATAATTTAAAAAGAACAGCACCAGAACTCTATAATCTATAGTAATGTTTTCAAGCATTTCCATAAAAGTAAAGTAACCATATTTCATAGGAGTTAACATTTAATAGGAGAAATATTTTATTTGAAATAATTGATAGATTTGTGAATTTCTATTTTCCGCCCCCCGTTTTACACATGTTTGTTTTATAACCTGTTTGTAGTACGAATCCAAGTTGCATAGCAACCGGAGCGCGTGGGTCTTACAACTTCAACAAGTGCTCCAGGGAGTACAATTAAAAGGTTGCTTAGCAACCAACAATCAGGGACCTCAGCAGAGTATGCGAGTTAATCTGCCGTCTTCCGCTAATACCTTTACCATTATACTGTATTATTTTATCTCTTTACCTAGGTATGGAGGGGAGGCAGATGCTCCTTCTAATGAACATACATTTGTTCAAATATTCCCGGCTTGACATTTATTGTACATAAATTATCTGGATACCATTAAATGTTGCAGATAGTTTAGAAATGTTAGAACTCGGAGTAATATTATTGAACTAATGTTTGCAGTTAGGCTATTGTTGATCCTTCAAAATAAGTGTTGGAAATTTGCATACGGCTGTCAGCGAGAATGAGAGGGAGCAGGCTTTACGTGATATTTTTCATATGTAAAATGACAATTTAATTGTCAGTTCTGAGTAAAGTAAATGGAAGATTGTTTCGATGCAGATCTAAAACATAAAGCTTAGATAATGAGAACGCTTTATCGAATAAATGCCTTTGTTATTTTTAATATGACTGACACAACCCTCTATAGAGTGTGTACTTTTGGGCGTCCCTTAAGGGTAGATGTAATGGGTATATATTATGGCCAATTTTCAGTGTTCTAAACTACTCATTTAGAGGTACAGCTTTGAAGTTCCTGGATTTTTATGTCAAGTTTCGTAAAAGAATCCCACCGGCTTCTACTCGCCATTTCTAATTTGTCCTATTATATAGGAGATGAGCCTTTGGTACCCTCAAGATAACCGGTTTTAAGGTATCTATAGTCTCTGCATCCCAGTTCCTGTCAGAAGCTGCCACAAGAAGACTGTAACTTCTATTAATTTCCCATTATAGGCATAACTACAATGAGAGTGGCAAGTGAGATGGTGTGGCACTCTCGTCCAGGTTGTGTGGGTGCTAGCCCTCAACAGTATAGATGTAAAAACTTTAGCACTCCAGTAAGTATGGTGGTATCAAAGTATACTTTTTATTTTTCATATGCAAGGCAACTCAAGGCGAAAGTGTGACGTTTTATTCAACTTTGACCTTTTGCAAACTCCATGGTGTAGATACACCTGTCCACCTGCTCAATACATTGACCAAGATTTCTTCTAATTCTCTACTGGCAACTTGTGTTTGAAAAAGGTCAGAGATGAACGAAACGTCACACTTTCACCTTGAGTTGCCTTGCATATGAAAAATAAAAAATACAATTTGATGCCACCATACTCACTGGAGTGCTGAAGCTTTTATGTGTATACAATGGGAGTGGCAGCTGTTTTGGGGCAAAGAAGTTTTTAGAGCTTTTTGCCTGAAAAGGGTGGTGGTGACTCTTTGTACCTTTTTGCCTCGACTACAGGAATCATATAGTACTACATTACAGTCATTCACCTAAGGCATAGCCAGTTTGAGTTCAACAGGGCAGAAACCACTTACTGTAGTGCACATAGCAGTTCTTGGCTCTATTTTATATATAGGGTCCTTGCTCTATGACATCCAAATGACCTACTAGGACATATGGACAAAGGTTGTCTCCATACGGCAGGGAAAAGATGGTTGAACTTTCAAAAATCTATTTCAAGGCGAAGTTATAAAGCATAAATATCTAATTGAGATAGTTTTACACTAAAAAATAAATGGTAATTCCTTTATTGAAGTCTCATGAAAAGTCCAAAGTCTTCACTCAATGTTTACCACCAATAATTACTTAGCCTGTGGAGCAGTCACACAAAGACTGTTTATCTTAAGTTTAAATCAATGGTTAGTTGCAGGGCGATCATTAATCAACTGGAAAAGCATTAATTCTTTCGTATGCTGCATAACACTAGTATTATGAGAAAAGTTATTAATAAAGCCAACTGGCTTTATTAAGACAAGCACATTGAAGGCATTGCTATAACAAATTAACCATGTAACAAATTAATTACGATAACCAATACAAATCATATTGTCTTCTGTCATCCGATCTTAACATATTGCTGTGCAAAAATGGTCATGTGGCAGATTCAAGGTATTGAGGTGGACTAAGGTAAGTGGGTGAAGCTCCCAGAAGATTGAGATCTGTATATGGGAGAAGTTCAGCCAGGGGCTGAGACTCATCTAGTCTCCTGCTCCCTTCCCCCACCTGCCCACAAAAACACAACGTCCAAGAGTTTGCAATATACTGTTCCATCAAAATTCTTTCTTATACTCAATCATTAGTCCTCCTAGTGCAGCAGCTAAGCTACAGTGTCCATAGTGATGGTCAAAGCATGGTTAAAGTATTCAATGGGAGTCTCGCTATGTACTGTATGTACAGACTGCATAAATGTGAGACGTCTTGTACTGTTTAGTAGATAGTATGCAAAGATACTTTTTTTAGGCTTCCTAAAGTATATCATCAGGAAATTCACTGTTAAACCAGGCCCAATGCCTTGTAGCTAACTCTACTGAATATAACACTTAGTGATATGTTCCTTTATTCTTGAGAAAAATTACTTTTAATCCATATGCAAATGAGCAGTTAAGTGCACAGGGGGCCAGTCCAAACCACTCTGTGCACCCTTGCTCCTCCTGCTTCCTCTGCCAGACCCTTCCTTTCCTTCTTGATTGACAAGGACTGGCAAAATAACTATGCAGGAACCCGTCCTTTTAATCAAAATCGAGAGGTACGGTCCAGAAGAGGAAGCAGAATGAACAAGGGTGCACAGAGTGGCTAGGGACCACCCTCATTAGCAGTTTCCTCCAGAATGATGCAACAGATTGCTAAATGAAAGGTATCATTACATTCAGTTGAGCTAGCCCCACAAAACATGCAGCTAGTGGAGCTAGGGAGTGATACACTCCCATTAATGCACTTTTCATTATTCCAGAATATTTTATAATCCACTGTTAGGAGGTCTCACAGATTATTAGAGTTTTACTGTATTTGTAGCAATGTCAGCAGGTAGACAATGAGACCAGGTACTATGACCTCAGGGTGAGTCTCAAGTAGTGTTGAGCAAATCTAAATCCACAAAGTAGACTTCAAAGTGAATTTCAGAGAAAATTTAATTCGCCGCAAAGCTGAATTTAATTGTTCTTCATGGTAGCGAATCGATTTTCCCTAAAATTGCAATAAAAACAAAATCATACTTACTTCATCCATTTTCTCGCAATTGGTCAGCTGCTGCTATCTTGATTGAAGATCTCACACGAAATCCTGTGCGTGATGACGTATTGACATCATCCCAGGCCGCGCAAGATTTTGCACTAGATCTTCAATGAAGATGGTGGTGGCCAGTACCGTAATGAGCAAATGGATGAGTTAAGTATGATTTAATTTTTTAATTTTATTTTACACTATGTTATTACTGTCAGATGCTGCAATCAGCTATAAACGCAGCATCTGAGGGGTACAATGATGGGGGGGGGTGCAATCACCGCTTCCTGTCATTGCACCTACTACTTACAAAGAAATGCGCTTCGTGATGAAGTAATTTGTCACAAAGCAAAGCCATCAAATAGAATTTTTGAGTACTTGGTGAAGGTGCAGCATGGTATACCATGTAGTCAACAATTTGAAGATGCCAGAGAGGTTTAAAAATGTCTTTAAAAAGCTAAAAATGTGCATTTATCGAGGAACAATTTATCTTTTAGTTTCAATTTTCCTGTAGACATTTGAAAACTTTTGGAAGCTTTTTGGTAAATTTACTTGTATAAGCTTTATTTGCTTGTGCATAAGCAAGATGTATGCTAATTGCATTTTACAAGTGCTCTGAATGTTATTATTTCATAGACTCACACAAGCTCCCTTTGCCTGAAGTAATATTTATGACCTTTATCACAAATGTATAGGAATAACTAAGTACTGCCCTTGACAAAGTCAGATTAATGTTCTTCTTTCCCTAAAGGGTTTCATGGCTGGGGAAAAAAAAAAGAACAAGTGTTCGAAAACTAGATAATTTGTATGGAGATTGCAAGTTAACAAAGGCAGTTTGTTGTTTCTCAGCGTAATTTCATGTGCTCCTTTGCAATAACTTGTAACAAAATGAGAAAATAATGTACATTCAAAGCACTTCAAAACAATATAAAAGAAAGATTCAGTGCATGTAAAGTACAACATTCATCTCCCAGTAGGCTTCAGTCATCATGGATGTGGCTGCATGAGCAGTGCTGATATTTGACTGACTGTTCATCCAAAGGGTTCTAAAACTATTTGCCACCTCAAGCTTTCATATGCGTTAACATTCATGATGGTCAACAGTGTGAATATCTTTATACTTATTAATTTGGCAAATTAGCATTTTGCACAATGAAAGCTATCATTCCTCTGTAAATTGAAAGCTTTTGTTCTATTATAGTCCTCACTTGTTTGTGTACGGTATTTTAAAGGATTTTGACATGTGTATGCGAATGTGTATACATATATCATAAGATAACTTAGCCAAGCCCCACTCCTCGCTGAGAAATCTTCCAAATGTACTCAATTTTTTTTTTTTTATTTCATATCATTAATTCTATTATTATTTTCATAATTATGTGCTGATGTCATTATACATTTGTATAAAGGAAGTCTGGATTTGATACCTTTTTTGATCACTTGATAAGTTATAGAATTGTGGCATGCAACCACAACTAGAATAAGCTAACTGTACATGAATTTATATCACAAGTATTACGCTGAAAGGTAACTACCGTATAAAAAACTGTATGCTTTGAGCTCTCCATTCGGGTCTGCAGGTAGTCGATATTACAAGTGATGGCTCCCACTTATATTGTTAATATACTACCAGTATAAGTAATACAAGTAATATATAAATAATATCATACCCAACATCAACTGATATATCTGCTTTATAGCAGTGACTGGGCAGCTTATTGCATGTCAGATGCAGTCAGTGTTAGTGGACTTCTAAATCTGAGATGATATCCTCCATAAAAACTTTGATGTGGACACTTGCATCTTTATACGGTACAGATAGCTAGCACAGTGATGATCTGGTGATCAATCATCATGTCATCTATAGATTAAGTTATGTCTTGAGAACAGCTTCCCTGGGGAGATCTATATAGAAAAATAGTAATGTTTTAAGTGTCAAAGGCGAATTCATGTTCATAACAATACTGTAATATCTATCTCCTATCTATCTATCTCCTATCTATCTATCTATCTATCTCATATCTATCTATCTCATATCTACCTATCTATCTATCTATCTGGATGTTACACATTCAGACATAACATGCATTTTCATATAGCTGATAGCTTTCTGCTAAACGATTGAGCATCTGCAGGGGTGGATTGACCATAAACCTTATAGGGAAATTTCCTGGTGGGCTGATGCCCAGGCCACCCTACCTCTCCTCTGTGCTCCTGGCCGGTACATAATGAGCTCTCAGCTATAATTAACGCTGTGAGAATCATGTACTCATGTATCCAGCCAGTGACCATACGCGCCCTCCTGAATTCAACTGCTGTGGCCCACACCTCACCTCCTAAGCCCTTTGCTCCATATCGTAATTGGAGACAACTGCTGGGATGGTATTGCTAAACCTGTCTACTTGTGTCGCTCCGCCTTCTGTCAATTTGGACCAGCTTACAACATGGGGGCACTTTTATGTTTTCTTTCCAGGTCCACTTTAAGTTCCCTGGCCGCCCCTGAGCATCTGACGAAATGGAGAATTTCAGACGCCAAAGGTGTTCTGGGAGGCTAATTTAGAAAATTAGGAGGAGCCTTGGGAGTATGCTACTTGTGTAGTTGTAAAAGGTGCATTAACCACTCCTGAGAAGGGTGCACCAAAGGTGGACTGAATCCCAGGCTTGTGACCACCACACCGTGTTATTTAGACATTGTATAGCACTGATTAGTTTGTGTGCGGAGACATTTTCTGATGTCATTGTAGGGTACTATTACCTATGCACTATACAGTTTCCTGACCTAAAATGTCTATACTCAGCTAATGAAATGGTTATACATTCATTCCATAGAACCTGACAGAAAAAGACAATTCAAGAATTAAAGGTATCTGTCACCCCAAAGAGTTCCTACCCCTAGATTAAGAGTGCTCACCTAAACTCTTGCATAAACTCAATTATATAAATAAATATAGATGTAAGCCAGATAATGAAGATTAAGCCAAGTCAGAAATCTTCAACTGCAAGCTGCAATATCTTATGGAAGTCAGTGCCACATCCCAATTCACTGAGCAATATATCTTACAGAAGACACTTGCTTGACATTTTGTTTATCTCACATTCTACAGAATTTCTGTCAATGCACTGTGCAGTTAAAGGAACACAGGACACATTTTATACACTGTGTTATGCCTTACAGAGAGCCCGAGGGGTGATGCCGACACCAAGCAAGCATACTTGTTTCATGCACTGTGCCCTCATGCCCAGTACTATACATACCAAAATGGTGAAGATTTATTAATCCTATAGATGGCATAGTCTTAGACCAGCTGTCTAGACATGCACCATTTGCACCTAGAGAATGCAGACCAGTGTATCTATTTTGTCTGGAGTGTCATGTCTGTGGTCATGCTTGTACCTTTTTAGTATCCAAATTTTTGATTACTGAATGGCTAATAAAAAGTATTTAAAATTTGCGTGTAAAGGTAAAGAGCCTATCATACAATATTTACATTTTTATTCTTTATCAGTCAAGTACTTGTATACATGTTGTAACCTAACATGAATTCAAAAGATTTGGGAATGAATAAGCTTATGCAAGCTAAGTGAATAAATATATTTACTAAGTGTGATTAAATATATGATAACACAAACAAATCACATACTGAATAATGAAAAGTAAATAAACATCACTAGCCTAAATGGGATGGAGACACCATTGATCATGCTGTCTACCACATGATAACACATGACCTACATCCCAGAGTTTACAAGAGATAGGGCAAATTAATACTTACATTCTACCTAGGATGAGGTTTGTGGTAGTCTCCAGAATGTATGTGTACCACAGAGTTTAAACCTTTTAGCCCCTCCTCCAGTGTACAGAACACTCAGGAATGTGGTCTTATCAGCACAATGGGGGATGGGTACTAGATTACAAGGTACATCTTTACACAGAATGGTAATAATAAAAGGGAACATAATTAAAGGGACGGAACCAATCAGTACTTAAAAATATCCATACTATACACATGTACATGAAAAGGCATTTCAAATTTTACCTTTTTTTCAAAATACTCATACCAGGGTTTCACATAAGATACTGTACTTCCTATTCCAATTTTCAGCCATTGTCTCATTGTAGGTTAAGACTTTAGTTCCATCCGAGCCAGTGTGCTCTGAAAAACTGTGATGGCATGATTTCACTCCTGACATCATATCACTTGAATGTGACAATGGTTTATGGTGGCATTCCTTCCACATTGATGTCACTTTCTTCATCAGCCACGTTTGACCTTTGTGGTCACATAACATTACTACAAGATTGCTTCGTTTCCAACAAACCGACTTGTAGGAAAGGACAAGTGCCCTGCTTCTTGGGGACAGCTGAAAATTTTAGAAGATTCCTATGGTGGGTTTTAAAGGGGGTTGAAGATGACATGAGGGGTTTAAAATACAATACAGTATGTCTCAGAATGTTGAAATCTTGGACCATAAAGAAGAAATAGTACATTGGTTGAAAGTACTATCCTTGTAGAGCCTTGTGGACATGTGGATCCATTTTGTGTATAGTAATTTAACAGAAAGTATAAAAGTAAGTTGAGGCGAAGGAGGGTGCAGGAGAGCAGACATATTATGGTATTGTCATCTGCAATGGGGTCTAACAGTTGAGGAAATCACCATCATTTTTAAAGACGCTGTGAAGGTGTGAAGGGACTGGCGGAAATAAGACCATAGAATTAGGGGAAAGGGTCATTGAGAAGACTTCGGTAACCAGAATCTTTCAATTTCTTGATCTCACTTGTTGATTGTGGTGGAATTGTGCTACATTTCAAGTCCAACTATAGGGTTCTAAAAAGTTATGGAATATTTATTTAACAAGATCATGTGACATATCATATAGATCTGGCAGAAGTTGACATTAGTGAAGCTTGCTCCCCCAATGCACACACAGATTTCAAGCATGAGGGAACTGAGGAACTTTCTAGAGCTCCCAAGCTTCTTTGTTCTTTTTCTGAAATTTCTACCTCTGGAAATCTATAACATAAAACTCAATAGAAGCCCATTGAAGTCAGTGGAGTTTAAAAGAAGGCTCTTTGTTCTATTCCCTGCCTTCATTTTTCCCTGCCTTTTTATTTTTCCACAAAGAAGAAAGAAGAAAGTTCTATAGTTGTTGAAAAAGTCGCCCTGGAATTTCTTATAAATGTATTTTTTGCAATCCATGTTAGCAAATAATAATTTGGTGCTGTAATGAGTAGTGTGTGTATAAATAACAGCTGGGGGGTTTGCGTTAGATCTTTGTCATTTCAGATTCAGGCTTGGTTTAGAATTAATTGATGCTCCATCATACTAAATGGGAATCATTTTCTTTCTCCCTCTGCTCCCAATCAATGGAAGCTGCAGAACGTGATGTTTGACAGCTTGTAGCTTATACCTCCCCTGTTCCTACAAAGTTATGTACCCACAAGATGGAAGTGCGTGTTATACATAGTTTAGAGTTGGTGAAGTTGAAAAAAGACAAGAGTGACAAGCTCTTCCTTCGTGACAATGGCAAGTTTCATCAACATTTCAGGAAATGAGTGTTAGGAGTCACACACCATAAGGTTATGTTCCTTATGTGATATTTTCACTGGGTTGTGCTGTTTTTATGCTTAATAAAATGTAAAAAAAGAAAGCAATAAATAATTTCTATAATGAGCCAGTACCTGATGTGACAGAGCTGTGGGTTACTGCTAGTTGCTGTGCTTTCCTTCCAAGTACAGGTGAAGCACATGGTATTTATATGTTTCTTCCAGACTTGGAGCAAAACCATGGTAATGAGCTGTAATCTACATGAGGGTGTATAAGCACCCTAATAAATCATAATAATAATAATTCATAGATTAACGTGTATACGTCATGCATCAATATTGTCACTGCTATGAACTGGAGCTATGGCTAATATAGAGCAATAACATTGAAAATAAGGGTAGTATAAACTGGCACATAGATGACTATCTCACTTTATGGTGGACTCAGCTTGACCATATACTTCATAGTTTACAGTTAATTTGACACCTAACATTTGGTACACAACATATGTACAGTAGATTGTAAAGTATGACTGGCTCTTTTAGAACCTCCACATGGACATACAGTGCCTTGCGAAAGTATTCGGCCCCCGGGAACTTTTCAACCTTTTGCCACATTTCAGGCTTCAAACAAAAAGATATAACATTTTAAATTTTTGGTGAAGAATCAACAACCAGTTGGTTTACAATTGTGAAGTGGAACGAAATTTATTGGATCATTTAAACTTTTTTTGTAATAATAAAAATTTGAAAAGTTGGGCGTGCAAAATTATTCGGCCCATTTACTTTCAGTTCAGAAAACTCACTCCAGAAGTTCATTGAGGATCTCTGAATGATCCAGTGTTGTCCTAAATGACTGATGAAGATAAATAGAATCCACCTGTGTGTAATCAAGTCTCCGTATAAATGCACCTGCTCTGTGATAGTCTCAAGGTTCTGTCATCATGAAGACCAAGGAACACACCAGGCAGGTCCGTGATACTGTTGTGGAGAAGTTTAAACCCGGATTTGGATACTAAAAGATTTCCCAAGCTTTAAACATCGCAAGGAGCACTGTGCAAGCGATCATATTGAAATGGAAGGAGTATCAGACCACTGCAAATCTACCAAGACCCGGCCGTCCCTCTAAACTTTCATCTCAAACAAGGAGAAGACTGATCAGAGATGCAGCCAAGAGGCCCATGATCACTGTGGATGAACTGCCGAGATCTACAGCTGAGGTGGGAGAGTCTGTCCATAGGACAACAATCAGTCGAACACTTCACAAATCTGGCCTTTATGGAAGAGTGGCAAGAAGAAAGCCATTTCTCAAAGATATCCATAAAAAGTCTCGTTTACAGTTTGCCACAAGCCACCTGGGAAACACACCAAACATGTGGAAGAAGGTGCTCTGGTCAGATAAAACCATAATCCAAATTTTTGGAAACAATGCAAAACGATATGTTTGGCATAAAAGCAACACAGCTCATCACCCTGAACACACCACCCCAACTGTCAAACATGGTGGTGGCAGCATCATGGTTTGGGCCTGCTTTTCATCAGCAGGGACAGGGGAGATGGTTAAAATTGATGGGAAGATGGATGGAGCCAAATACAGGACCATTCTGGATGAAAATCTGTTGGAGTCTGCAAAAGACCTGAGACTGGGACGGAGATTTATCTTCCAACAAGACAATGATCCCAAACATAAAGCAATATCTACAATGGAATGGTTCAAAAATAAACGTATCCAGGTCTTAGAATGGCCAAGTCAAAGTCCAGACCTGAATCCAATTGAGAATATGTGGAAAGAGCTGAAAACTGCTGTTCACAAATGCTCTCCATCCAACCTCAAAGAGCTCAAGCTGTTTTGCAAGGAAGAATGGGCAAGAATTTCAGTCTCTAGATGTGCAAAATGGATACAGACATACCCCAAGCAACTTGCAGCTGTAATCACAGCAAAAGGTGGCGCAACAAAGTATTAATGCAAGGGGGCTGAATAATTTTGCACGCCCCACTTTTCAGTTTTATTATTAAAAAAAAAGTTTAAATGATCCAATAAATTTTGTTCCACTTCACAATTGTGACCCACTTGTTGTTGATTCTTCACCAAAAATTTAAAATGTTATATCTTTTTGTTTGAAGCCTGAAACGTGGCAAATGGAAAAGTTCCAGGGGGCCGAATACTTTCGCAAGGCACTGCATATCCATGTGGAGGTTCTAAAAGAGCCAGTCATACTTTACAATCTACTGTACATATGTTGTATACCAAATGTTAGGTGTCAAATTAACTGTTAACTATGAAGTATATGGTCATTGCAAATTGCTGCGGAAAATCTGCCAAATCCATGACAAAATTAAACTTTTTTTTTTTTTTGGGGGGGGGGGGGGGGTTGTGCCAATTTTGCTGGAGATTTGCTGCAAATCTCACTTTATGAATTGCAAAAGCTGCTTCAAATTGCTGCTTCTGTAAACACTGCAGATTTTCTGCTTCAAACATCCAGACTTAATATCTGTAGAGTATCCGACCCATTTGGGCTGGTATAAAATAAAGACAAACCCTTACTCGAATTTTATATTTCCTGCCACTCTGGCACCACTGCTATGATCCCTGCTGTTTTAGTCTCAGCTGGACCGGCGGCAAGCACATGCTGGTTATCGTTCAAGTGACCACTGCTGTCAATCTCTGACCTCGGTGATCATTGGTACATGAATGGTACATGACTGCAGATGCCAGTGACTGCAGCAGTTGTGTCACTGGCGGTGGCCCGGCAGGGAATGGAGCAGCAGGAAATTTTATATAACTAAGAGCACTGCCCCATAGAAGATTGCATACACATCCCAGACATACCTGTGTGCACTGTGTGTCTGTATTACATGTCCAGGAAAAGCACTTTTATTCTGCAGGAAAACAGCTCCCAAGTGCCCAGCTGTGCTGCTGCAAGTGCCCAAAGCAAACCAGTGCCCTGAAGAGGGGTGGGCTGCTTTACCTGCTCATATCTTGCATTGGTAGCTGATAGAAAAATGGTTCTGACCAGGGGCGTAGCTATAGGGGGTGCAGAGGTAGCAGTCGCTACCGGGCCCAGGAGCCTGAGGGGCCCCAAAGACCCTTCTGCCGCATAAGAAGACACACAAAGTACTGAGGGAAGGGGGGCCCAAGCTGAACTCTTGCACCAGGGCCCATGAGCCTTTAGCTACGCCCCTGGTTCTGACCTTCTTTGAAAGGTGTCATTTGAAGCTTTCAAATGATACCATTATATATTAGATTAATGATACCAGAATTATATCCACTATGTCCATGGGACCAGCTGGAAATAATGAAGCACTGTACTCTGCTACAGTACCTCCAGCAGTCCCTAGAGATGGATGGAGCTTCAGTCTGCATGCCCAACCTGCTGCTCCATTTTTTTAAGAAAAGTTCCCTTTTAGGTGGAATTTTTGTATAGTGGGCCTTTAAACCATGTTAAGGCTCTTGTTTACGGTTTTATAAAGTACTTGGCTGCTCTTTCCGTCATAGTCAAATTGAGAAGAGGTAGGGTGCCCCCTAAGGGATCCATTCGAGGCAAGAATGTACAGCTGTTTAGAGTTGCTGTAAATATCAGCTTTCAAAAGTCTGTTGTCGATGCCCAGAGATAGAATATCAGCACTTCACAGCAAGGTAGGCTCTGATGCCTGCTCCTCCAGCCTTGCACAGAGACTCCTACAGTTATTTCTCATGCATTCGGGAATGGAATTGAGAGAGGTTTCAACTCCCCATACTCAATATTTAATAGAAACTGTGCATTTGTATGTGTTATTGGTTTGTACAATTACAAACTCATTTCATGGAAAGCGGACCTATTGCACTTATGTAAATATTTTTGATGAAGTCGGCACACATTGCACGAGCTGTCCCCAGTACACCAGTCAGCCTGTAAAATGCGAGCATTGCTCTGTCACAGCTCTTTCTTGCTTATCGGACCAATAAATGAATTCACATTTGCAAGCTAGATAAATCCTTCAAATGTATTATTGATGCAAATAAATGAGGGTGCAGACTCTAGACAATACCTAATGGAGCTGACTCAAAGAAGCCTGCTTCTCCTGGAAGATACCAGGTCTGCCTGCAAGAAAACTGATGCCGGTCTCATCGCTTAATAACCTTACTGTTAGAATCTCGGAAGAGCATCAATTAATTATAAGAGGTTTGCTAATGATATATTGCAGTGGATTTCTGTGGTGTCTGTTGGGGGCAGTTGTAACGTGGAAACGATTGCTGAGGTTATAGTTGCCTCTAGGTGGCTGGTCCACCAGAGTACCAGAGGATCCTCCAGTGGGCCCAAGCTCTGATACTAAAGTGGGCCCCAAAGATCCAGATCCAGTACCTTTAGATCCAGTCACTTACCACTAGGCTATACTTTTTTGATTCAAATCTATCAAGCTTTATTGATGATATTGGGATTAGGCCTTTAGAATAATTTCCTCGGTGGGCCTCAGGAACCTTAGTCAGATGTTGGCTATGCTGATGGGATTAGATGGGTAAAGCTGATCACTTTTAATGGCTTGCAAATGACAAATAGTTAGAGGGGTTGTCCAGCAATTCTTTTTTGCTCAGAAAAATGAAAAAAAGAAGTTATACTTACAGCACCGATCGCCAAATTCGCATGTTCTGATGCTTCCTATGCAAAACGAGGCAAAAACTGCCTGTTGCTGCCTGAGGCGATCACCTCACCTGGCCTCATTGGTGGTGAACCCCTGTTCCTGTGTCCTCATCTGGTCTCTGTATGTTTAGAGAGGTTGTTCAGGAGTAGTCTTCTTTTCTCAGAAAATGATGGCACTCTTTTCCATGGACAGTGTTTGCAGTTACTTGCAGCACAACTAGTAATATCAGACACAACTATGACACATGAGTAATATCAGACACAGTAATATCAGACACAACTATGTGACCATGTGGGAAAAAGTAGGCCTTTTTTTCTAATCTTAGACAAAGCAATATCAGCTGAACAAGCCCTTTACAGATTACCAGTCTTAAGAGAATGTCTACTTTCAATATTCTGTGCTGATTAAATGGTTTTTCTGGTATTTAGATATTGATGACCTATCTTTAACATAGGTCATCAATATGAAATAGATGGGGCCCACATCCAGTACCCTTACCAATCTGCTGTTTTTGGTCAGTGAATGGGAGCTGACCTGCAGCATGTTGATGCTGGAAACTACGCAGTGGACAGAGCCTTCCATCCATGGTGTAGTTTTCAGCTCCAGAGGCTGCTAGAAACAGCTGATCAAGTAGAGGTGTAGGGTGTCAGACCTCCACTGATCTTCCATGATCCATCCGTGTAAATCTTTGTAATTGCAGGGGTCCTTTTTGTGACAGAAATAACAAATGGGACCAACTTAAATTCTGCCTTTCCATGCATGTACTGTATGACTATAATCCAGACTATTGCTTGATAAAGGTATGGTGTTTGATAAAATGTTGCATGTTGGATTAAAGGAGTCTTTCACCTAACGTCTGCTTCTGTTGTGTGCATTAGTCATCCTTGCACAGGAGTTTTCTCCATAGTGTGGTTACATTGGACCAAGTCACTTGGACCACATATCTACACAGTGCTGCTCAAACTTTGTTTTGCTGCCCCAACCTGTTACCTGGGACTTACACACAGCCAGGGTTATCTCATAGCAGAATAAACGATGGGGCACATTGTTTGATGCTGTTGAGGTACGTCTTACACCTTTCCTCAATTAGAAGCTTCATTGCTTGGTTCTCATACCCTTCTGACTGTAGAGCAGAAGAACCTTTAAGATGGTATCCATTTCCATGCTTGCTATTATTGTGGTGGCTGCAGGGGCAGGCTGGCTATAGAGCCTACAGGGAAATTTCCTGGTGGGCCGATGTCAGTAACCTGAGCCTTTTTCATGCCTGCTGACCAGGTACATAAATATCTGATGTTCTCAGCCTTAAATAATGCTAGTAGTATCAGGTTCTTATGCATCTGGCCAACAGCCGCAGGTTCCCTCCTGAGTTCAATTGTATTGAAGTAATCAGGATGGCGATACAATGAAATACTGCAGCAGGGGTTGCAGTATTTTGTGCGACACAGTGGTATTCGGTTCTGCTGAGGCGGTATTTTGTGCTGCACAACAGTATACTGGCCTCACCTACTTCTGTTATCCTTGCCTGCTTGTGGCTTGTCTTGGCCCTGCCTATTTGTGTTGCCCCACCTTCTGTCAATTTAGACCCTCCTACAACATGGTGCCACTTTTTGTTTTTTTTTCCATGGCCACTTTAGGTTCCCAGTCTGCTAATGGGTGGCTGGGAATCAAGTTTGACATGCCATGATAAATAGATGGGCCCAACCACAGCTGGGTCCACAGTCATTTATGGCCATGATCGGAGATATCTATACCTTTCAGGAATATCATAGTCCATGAAGTTTAGCTTTTGATGAACAGAATGCCATAAAACTCCACTGACACGTAATATATACTGATCACAACTGGTATACACAACCAGTACTCAGCAAAACGAGAGTACTAGAGACCACCTACTATCCCTCCATTGACCCTAGTCCAATATCTTAAGGAGCTTATATTATTATACAGTATGTACACAGATTTAAGATGATAGGTTTACTGTCACTTAGTAAAAGCCATACCTTCTATCACACAACATCTAGAGAAGATTTAAATGTAGATTTCCCAACGAGCCCTTTTAAGAAGCACCTAGTTAAAATCACTTCACACATTTTATCTGTCTGAACAGAGGAAATGCAGGCATCAATATAATGGAAAGATGGGGCTGATTAATGATCCTGTTGCATCTTTTCACAGCAGGGACCCAATAGGAACATTGTTCAATTCCCGGCATGAGGCTATGTTAGCTTCCAACAGCAAAGAGATATGACTGGAGTTTTAAACAAGGACAGACTTTATTAGTCACATAGTTATTTAACGTGTAGGTGGTGATATCTTTTTATGAAATACCTATAATCTATCTGTCTATCTATCTATCTATCTATCTATCTATCTATCTATCATCTAATATCTATCTATCTAGCAATATATTTTTATGTAAATATCTATCTATTTTATGTAAATATCTATCTTCTATCTATCTATTTTATGTAAATATCTATCATCTATCTATCTATCTATCTATCTATACGTTACACTAATTCTGACATCAACTGTGCATTTACCTGATATGATTATGCTGGTTTTATAATCCCTGTGACATCACTGTGATAATTAACCATTAACTATAATATCCCCACATTCACTGTCCCCATTTTGTCAAACTACTTCTGTCCTGTGACATCATTATGTACATTATTTCACTACTGTGACATCACTTTCTTTCACTTCTGATGATTATCATTCTTGTACTGTGACATCACTGTGCATAATATTCCAGGGCTATGATATTCATGTGATTTTGCCATATGACAAAAATGTAGTCAGCGTCTGGTGCATAGATATTTCCTGCAATTCACAAGTTAGCTGAGCAAGCAGGAGGGGGGTCTATGAGGTGTGAACTCTGCAACCTGCAGAATTGTGAGTGCAGCTCTGTAGTATAATACAAGCAGTAACTTAAGTAACACAATTTTGTAATATTATACATTTCACAATATGAAATTCTAATGCATGTGAGCTGGGGTATTACGTATTTTGTGGGAGTGGATTACAGCTGTTGACAAGGGATAGATAGATAGATAGATAGATAGATAGATAGATAGATAGATAGATAGATAGATAGATAATAGATAGATATTATTGTCTCTGACTTTTAGTTCTGTAAAGTTTCCACAGTCCGGTCCCAATGCCGCTGAAGCTTGCAGTTTGGTGACTGTTGTACGAGTCCCACGGTCACATTGCTATTCACCATGCATAGCATTCAGATGTCACTCGACACTAAGCCAAGCAATTGATGGTAGAAGCCGTGATTGAATGCCTGCTCCGGATAAGTGAATGACATCCTGCAGAGTATAAAATAAGAGAATGAAATAGATGCATGAATGAAGGGAGGCCTGGGTAGTTAAGATGAATGAGGGAAAACATCAGGGGAATGAAGAAATTAGACAGCCTACAGAGAGATGAAATTGTTAGCTAACATAGTAACATAGTAACATAGTTTGTAAGGCCGAAAAAAAGACATCTGTCCATCCAGTTCAGCCTGTTTTCCTACAAGTTGATCCAGGGGAAGGCAAGAAAAAAAACCCTGTGAGGTAGAAGCCAATTTTCCTCACTTTAGGGGGAAAAATTCCTTCCCGACTCCAGTCAGGCAATCAGAATAACTCCCTGGATCAACGACCCATCTCTAGTAACTATAACCTGTAATATTATTACCCTCCAGAAATACATCCAGGCCCTTCTTGAACTCTCTTAGTGAACTTACCATCACCACCTCCTCAGGCAGAGAGTTCCATAGTCTCACTGCTCTTACCGTAAAGAATCCTCTTCTATGTTTATGTACAAACCTTCTTTCCTCCAGACGCAGAGGATGTCCCCTCGTCACAGTCACAGTCCTCAGGATAAATAGATGATGGGAGAGATCTCTGTACTGACCCGTGATATATTTATACATAGTTATTAGATCTCCCCTCAGTCGTCTTTTTTCTAAAGTGAATAACCCTAATTTTGATAATCTTTCTGGGTACTGTAGTCCACCCATTCCAGTTATTACTTTAGTTGCCCTCCTCTGAACCCTCTCCAGCTCTGCTATGTCTGCCTTGTTCACAGGAGCCCAGAACTGTACACAGTACTCCATATGTGGTCTGACTAGTGATTTGTAAAGTGGCAGGACTATGTTCTCATCACGGGCATCTATGCCTCTTTTGATGCAACCCATTATCTTATTGGCCTTGGCAGCAGCTGTCTGACACTGGTTTCTGCAGCTTAGTTTGCTGTTCACTAAAATTCCTAGGTCCTTTTCCATGTCAGAGTTACCCAATGCTTTACCATTTAGTATGTACTGGTGACTTGCATTATTCCTTCCCATATGCATAACCTTACATTTGTCAGTGTTAAACCTCATCTGCCACTTTTCTGCCCAAGCCTCCAGTCTATCCAGATCCTGCTGTAGCAGTGCACTGTCCTCCTCTGTGTTAATTACTTTACACAGTTTAGTGTCATCTGCAAAAATTGATATTTTACTGTGCAAGCTTTCTACAAGATCATTAATAAATATATTGAAGAGAATAGGACCCAATACAGACCCCTGTGGTACCCACTAGTGACAGTGACCCAATCTGAGTATGTACCGTTAATAACCACCCTCTGTTTTCTATCACTAAGCCAGTTACTTACCCAAATACAGACATTTTCTCCCAGGCCAAGCATTCTCATTTTGTATACTAACCTTTTATGTGGTACCGTGTCAAACGCTTTGGAGAAGTCCAAATATACGACATCCATTGAGTCGCCGCGGTCAAGTCTAGAACTTACCTCCTCATAGAAACTGATTAAATTGGTTTGACATGACCGATCCCTCATGAAGCCATGCTGATATGGAGTTATTTGCTTATTTTCATTGAGGTACTCCAAGATAGCATCTCTCAGAAAACCTTCAAACAGTTTACCCACAACAGAAGTTAAACTTACCGGCCTATAGTTTCCAGGCTCTGTTTTTGGACCCTTTTTGAATATTGGCACCACATTTGCTATGCGCCAATCCTGTGGAACACTCCCCGTCAGTATAGAGTCCTTAAATATCAGAAATAAGGGTCTGTCGATTACATTACTTAATTCTCTTAGGATACGGGGGTGTATGCCATCCGGTCCTGGTGATTTGTCTATTTTAATATTTTTAAGACATTGCTGCACCTCTTCCTGGGTCAGAGAGGACACTTTTAAAGGGGAATTTACTTTTATACTCTGCATTTCATCTGACATTTTATTTTCCTCAGTGAATACAGTGGAGAAAAAGTTATTTAGTAGCTTCGCTTTCTCATCGCTCTCTGCTACTCCCCCCTCATTACTCTGTAAGGGGCCGACACCTTCAGGTTTATACTTTTTAGTATTTATATAATTGAAGAACATTTTAGGGTTAGTTTTACTCTCTTTGGCGATTAATCTCTCGGTCTCTAGTTTGGCTGTTTTTATGTGTCTTTTACATATTCTATTTTTTTCCTTATAGTTTTTCAATGTTTCCTCACTCCCCTCCTGTTTTAGTGATTTAAATGCTTTCTTTTTGTCATTTATTGCTTTCTTTACAGTTCTATTTATCCACATTGGTTTTTTCTTGTTTCTTATTATTTTATTCCTATATGGTATGTACCTCTCACAATTAGATATTAGGATGCTTTTAAAAATATCCCATTTTGTGGCTGTATTTTTATTTTTGAGGACTTTGTCCCAGTTAGTTAGGCCTATGGCCTCTCTTAGTTGACTAAATTTTGCTTTTTTGAAGTTTGGTATTTTTGTTCCTCCCTGAAGAAACGCTCTTTCGAATGACAATTGGAAGGTTATTATGTTATGGTCACTGTTTCCCAGGTGTCCCACAACCTGCACACCTGTTGTTCTGTCAGGTCTATTGGTTAATACTAAGTCCAGTATGGCCGTCCCTCTAGTGGGGTCCTGAACCAGTTGGGAAAGGTAATTGTCTTTGGTTATTTCCAAGAACCTGTTTCCTTTATGAGATGTACAGGTTTCAGTTTCCCAGTCTATATCTGGGTAGTTAAAGTCCCCCATAATAACGACCTCATTATGATTTGCCTTGTCTATTTCATTTAGAAGTAGATTTTCTGTGGTCTCTGATATATTGGGTGGTTTATAATAAACCCCTATTAGTATTTTATTATTGTTTTTGGCTCCATTTATTTCTACCCACAGTGACTCCACATCTTTATGTCCCTCACTTATATCTTCCCGGAGTGTGGGCTTTAGGCATGACTTTACATAAAGGCAGACCCCTCCCCCTCTCCGGTTTTGACGATCCTTTCTAAAAAGATTGTAACCCTGTACATTAACTGCCCAGTCATAGCTATCATCCAGCCATGTCTCAGTTACTCCCACTTAGTTACTCCCACTAAGATCAGCTTGTGAGCTAGAATTCATCTTATATTGTGGTCAGACCTAAAATATGTAGTGTGTGGTGGAGATTCCTCCTACGTGTCTATGTGTGAGTGGGAATACAGTATATATGTGTGTATTTGCCTGTGTATTGTATATGTCTGTATTATGTGTGTATAAGTGTATTTTGTATTTGTATGTAGAATATGTGTTTATACAGAGCATGTGTGAGTTTTTATATGTATGAGTGTAGATACCTACTGTATGTGTGTGAATGGTATGTAAATAGTATGCATGTATTAAAGATGATCTGTCCCTGCTCCTGTCATGTCTGTTTTATTAACTACTTGCATTCACCATGTAATAGCAATTCTGGAACGTCTATTCTTGTGCCTTTATGTTGTGTCATTCCTGTAATATTTCTACTAGAAGTTTATGAATAAATTGATAGCAGCTTGTAGCAAAGGTACTGCTGGCTATTACCAGTTGGGGGTGTTTCCCTGCACAGTCTGTCACTGACAGCACTGATTGGCTAGAGTCAGACACACCCACTACTGGTAACACCCAGAAGTACCTTTACTGCAGACTGCTGATAATTAATTTGCAAACTTCTAGCAGGAATAATACAGGAATGGCACAACATGGAGTCATAAGAATAGATGCTACAGAATTGTTATTACATGGGGAAGGTATAAGTAGTTAGGCAACTTCAAAGCAGTGGTCTAGGTAAACACTCTTTTGGCCTCTGTCAATATAAGAGGGGCATATAGGTCAGTTTAAAGGGGTTGGCCATTGTTTGTTTATTTGTCAGACCCCCAATCCAGGTCAGACCTGCAAAGGGAAGCATACTTACTTGCCCTCCGCTAATGGGTTCCAGCAATTTCTGTCTCCAGCCTTGACTACCTTGTTCGAGGTTTCCCCCGTCAACACCTGCTTTAATATCACTGCAGCCAATCACTGGCCACAGTGGTAACGACTGTGGTCACGACTGCAGCTAGTCATTGGCAAATGTGGACAGCAGAAGACCTGAGAGAGGCAGCTGAAGCCAGGGATAGAAGAAGCTGGGACCCAGCAGCAGGGAGCATGTAAGTATGCTTCCCTTTAAATCTCCAAAAGGTAGCCAACATAGACACAGTGTGAAAAGATCCTAACTTCCTCTAATACTCTGCACTGTATTGTTAGACATTTTACCAATAAAGTCAGGTGTGACATTAGAAGATAATTGTTCCCAGGCAGAATTCTGAATGCAGCTCTGGGAGAAAAATGAATGTATGACTTGATTCCTTGTGTCATAGCATAGTAGGTATAATATTTGCACACCTTGCTATAAAATGCTCACGATATTTAGCTTCTAAAAGAAGTTCTTGCATTTCCTTCATACTATTGACGGTTCTGTAGGCTGGTGTTACACCTCAGCAGCATCAGCAACCTTTTACTCAGTTCTGCTAATGTCTGGCCCGTATATGTTGTTTATCACTTCAGGAGATCACTAAATAGATATCAATACTAGACAATTGCAGGTGATTATTTCTTGTCTTCAAATCCTCTTCTTGTCTTCTCCGTTGTGCATCATTACCTCAATTTGGCCAAATTTCTGCCTGAATAATATATGTAGAATTTTTCTTTTCTATGGATTTATTGATTTCAGATTTTCAGAAGAAGAGACGTAAAGGTTAAGGGATAGAGTGATTGTTCCTGGAGCCATGATGAACAGCAGTATGAGAGTGGGGGTGAGACCTGGGTGAGATATCAGGAGTCATTTGCAATTAATAAACACAATTCTAATTTGTAGCTCATGATGTCCTATGATTTAGATCATATATTTTAAAAATTTATATTTAACGGAACCCAAAAGGTAAAACTGCTACAGTACTAGTATTGGGCTTGGAGGGCAGGACATGACTCTTAATAGATAAGCCATGATCTGCTCCCTCAAATAGAAGGCAAAATACAATGTACCAGTCTAACTTGAAGTGTTCCTTTAACGAAAGTAGATTTCTTGCATTTTCTGTCTTAAAGGGAACCTGTCATTATAATAAACCTCTTTAAAATGGAACATCGGTGTAATAGCCTAGTAGAATTATACTTCTAAACAGAAATCCTCCCACTGAAGAAACCCCAAAATGCTGAAGACTGGCATAATAAGGAAAATGCTTCCTGATTCATGGAGTCAGGTGGGAATGTCATGTGATGTCTGTTCAGAGCTGCTAATTGGCTGAGTATGATCATGTGACAAGCCATATGACTCCAAAAGGAAGTGATTTGCTCAGCCCCCTTCTTTGGGGTAGATCTAAAAGAAGGGAATGGAGACAATTGAGTAGTCACTGCCTCAAAGAAGTTTGCTGCTTCTATGTATATAACCCCCCACCAATAAATAGTAATGGCCCCAAAAAGGCGTAAATCTGTGTATGGATATAACAAATAGCAAACCCCAAATATAGAACAAATACCAACACATTCAATAAGTACAAAGATAGTTGAAAACTTTATTAGTACATATTGCATAGTCCCTTGTGGAAGCTTGGGGCGAAACCTATATTGGGGTTGGAGCTATAATGGTCGGCATTTTACTTTTTTTCTACTCGCTTATGGGCTATGTTTATACTCTGCACTGTCTAACTAGTTTGTTTTTTAGGCTTTGAAGCTCTGTTCAGATTTTGAATTGTCTGATTCATTTGTTACTTGTCCTTTAAAGCTATGCTTTACCCCTTACTAGTCTAGTGCAGTGCCCCATTGCCTTCTCTGCCTTACTACTGCACTTTGCACTTTACTCTCTTTTTATGTAGAGAGGGTTAACACACAAACTCTTAATTCAAATTTCTTTCTCTTATTTCAAATTTCTCATCGCGTTATCTTGAAACAAAAGCCATTGAAAAGCAATTGAAGGTGTTTCCTTAATGCATTTAGTTTAGCTAGCATGTCTCAGAAAGCATGTGTGTTCACTCTACTACATCCAAATTACACCAATTTTTGATATATTAAGCCCAGGTGGATACTTAACCGCTGTCACTACATGCCAGTATACCTTCAGTTTTCTTCTCTATATGTATGCCGCTGCTATATGATCTATTTTAAACTGCGCAATATGTACCAATAAAGTCTTCAACTATCTTTGTACTTATTGACTGTGTTGGTATTTGTTCTATATTTTGGGTTTTATATATATATATATATATATATATAAATCAAATGCACTTTTATTTTATGTTTTAATTCCTCAACACTTTCAAGACTACTGTTTGCATTCAAAGGCTGAAAATCTGCTCTTGTCATGTCCTATCTTTCTAGAAAGTGGGTGGGGTATAAGCAGGAAGGGGTGGGGCCTACTCTGCCCGGCAAATTTACCATTATTTATGCCAGTAAACTGGAATAAAATACACCTGAAAGCTACAGTTGCTGCTAGGTGGCTTTGACTTCAGTTTCTAGCATCCTGAGATGTGTCGAAATGATGAAAAGGTATTTACCAGGCCAGTCTTAATAATTTGGCCCAAAGTTTATTAGACCATTGTAGGTGGATGACACAAGTGCCTATGAGCACCTGACTCTGGTAATGGTAAATCAATACCATATAAAGGTGTTATCCCAGATGTTTCTTCTAGAATTTATGTTTCAGTTTCCTCCACTGCCATCTGTGACACAACACTCTATTATGATAGCGAATTTCTTAAAATGTTGGGCTTAAGGGCTCAAAAAATATTATACTTCACGTTTTGGTAATAATACTTCCTATGAACTATGTGTTTCTCACATCATGGGGTGGTTGCATGTAGTCCTTACAAAAATGGATTTTCCTTGGGGGGGGGAAATGAAACACCTCTCTCCAGGTATAATGACAGAAATCACAAGAGAGGCCAGGGGAGGTTAAGGTAGAAGCTAGTTGGCAGAAAAATAGATTTATCATTTCGACATCTGTTCATGCTCTCCAGCAAAAAAAAAGAGATACTTGTCAGTTCAAGGCAATGGGGTTCTGTCTTTGTGCCTGGCAACATTTTAAGTGATTGCTATTAATGCAAGATTTCTGTGTACCCATTGTAGCATAAGAAAAAAACTTTCTGAAGACTCTCTATTTTGCATCATAATAGGGCTTCCATATGACTAATGAAGTATACAAAGTTTTTTTTTCTGTCAGCTTCCACCTCCTTGCATTAGTTTCAATATATTTGAGCCCTAAGTGGAGAAAATGTATTTTTGTGTTTTTGGTGGTTTTTGTATGGCTCGACTACTTGTCTACAGTAGGGTGTTGCTAGTTTAACATGAGTCAGGGTGATGAACCCTTCAGCCAGACAAGCATTGAGGTTTTCTTTTATACAAACTGGACCAATCGCCATAGTCATTCCTGTTTTTGCTAGAATAATCAGTAACTTAAGCCACCTGGACCGAAAATCTCTAGCTATAATTTGAGACCTTCAACCGAATTTTCTCAGAAAATGTTGAGTGGTGGTTAAGAATCTCTCTAAAACTAGCTTTGGATGAGGTTTCAAAGGAAAAACAATACTCGGTTGTGATTTAATCTACCAGTTGCATGAATGGATAAAAGTTCTATCACCAACACCTTTATTTTCCTAGACAAGAAGCTTGTCAATGAGACAATGTTCTTCTGGCAACAACCATCGGTAAAATAATAATTAGAAGGACAAGTAAGTTAATGGACCAAGATAACATCACGTCTGGATAACATCTAATATCTTGTCTTTTAGAAAACACAAAAAGAGTGCCATGGCTCTGCAATACAATGCAATAGAGAGACAACATGTGATGATACACAAATGTGCAGATTCCATGAGTCTCCACAGAGGCTCATTGCACAAGTCTTTTGTCATGGGCATGAGGCGTTAATGTGCTTGAATCAAGGAATTCTTGAAAATATCTGTTTTGGTTTATTAAAAATTTCTCTCTCACAGATACATTTCTCAGAAAGCTAAGACAGCTGCATTTATATACATCAAACTGAATCTGCAAACATCTTTATTTCCACACATTTTAATGTCAGCATACTACAGGAGTCTATACTTAATTTCCCATGCCCTGTAAATTGATGAGCAAGCAAAATAAGTACCCTCTGATGGCATTCTGCATATACCTAATACAACAACACTCATTTACAAAGTTCACCACCATGAAAAAGATTAGTCTTTCGAGACGTGACCTTTTTAACTTCAAGCTCTCATTTTTTCTTCTCCTTCTTATCTGAAAAGGTATAAATCAAAACCTATATGTTAGCTATGAAAAGGCATCCTTATGTACAGCATTTGTTTTGTGTGCAATGCTGAATTTCCTTGAATAACGATTATTGGCTATAAAGTTTGGTTTTCTTGAGATGGGTTGTTTGACCCTATTTGACTTCAATCAGTCATAAAGAAGAATTTCCATAGGACTATATTTTAGTCATATCATGATATTACTTTCGTAAAGGATCATCACACTGAATTCAAGACTGTACAAATTCCTATGGACTTGACAGATATTGGAGGCGTTCAGATGTTGGACGACTTTAGATGTTGGATTTCATTGCAATCCAAATCCAATGTGATGTGCTCAGACCTTAGCATTAGGTAAGAGAGGTTTTCATCTGAACATTGCAAAGACAGGCAAAAACTGCCTGCATCTTTATTAGTTCCTTCTCACTGTTTTGTCAGGTTAACTCATTACCTAATAACCCCGAGGCTCAGCATTTCAGACAAGGCTTGTTTTGATAGTAAGCTGAAGTTTTCTGAAAATAAGACATTAGAAGGTGCAAAGATTTTATTTTCTTCAGCTGCGTAACACCGGCCGAGATCTCTCCCTCAGGGTATTTGCTTTTCCCTGTGAGTGCTCCAGGTTCACCTCAACAAGCCTCAAAACTCATAGAAAGATGTTGCTTTCTGAATCCTCAGCGGGCAAATTAGAAAGTACTATGTTCTCGAAATGAGCTATCCCAGCCATTCAAACAAATAGAAGCAAAATACTGAGGCATATTATTTTTATTTTACCAACAATATTTGCATGCAGGAATATTATCGTTTTTCCACCTTCCACTAGAGAAAGACTAAGGTCACATCTACACAAAGAGTACCCCACTTCTGAAGTCACCAGCAGGCAACGGTTTGTTTTTTTATAGAGTTTTTGATTTTTTTTACCATCGCATGGTCTATTAAAGGGGTTCTGTAGTCCTCTGGATAGATCATCAGCCTCTGATCGGCGGCGGTCCGACACCCGGGACCCCCGCCGATCAGCTGTTTGAGAAGGCAGCGGCGCTGCAGGAGCGCCGCGGTCTTCTCTGTGTTTACCGCAGGCCAGTGACGTCACGACTAGCATCACTGGCCTGGGCGGGGCTAAGCTCCATTCAAGTGAACAGAGCTTAGCACCGCCCAGGCAAGTTATACTAGTCGTGGCGTCACTGGCCTGCGGTAAACACAGAGAAGACCGCGGCACTCCTGCAGCGCCGCTGCCTTCTCAAACAGCTGATCGGCGGGGGTCCCGGGTGTCAGACCGCCGCCGATCAGAGGCTGATGATCTATCCAGAGGATAGATCATCAGTTTTAAAGAACTACAGAACCCCTTTAACTATATCAACTTCTGGGACCCCTACTGTTCCCAGTACCAATAGAGAAGTGTACAGTAGCTCAAGCATGGCAGTATTATGGGAGCTGGCATTATGGAAAATGGCTGTTTTTGTATCTTCCATTGACTTTAATGCAGTGCTACGAGGCATACACAGAACTCCACTAGGCACCCCTATTCTTGGCATAGGTGAGGTTCCACCCTGAGTTCAAGTAATATACTATAAAGGCCTGTGATGGAAAAACCTGTTTACTTTTGCATTAGTATGGAGCAAGGTTGTCATCAGGTCCTCAAATATAATTCAATTCTTACAAACCATAACTGATCACAAGAGATTTTGGCAGCATAATCATTATACAGTACTTTCATTGACCTGAATGGCCCTTTGCTTGGAAAAATGTGATTTCCACTAAGAGGAATCATGGAGCAGAGTCAAGGGGGTTGTAAGCTCTCCATTTAGCATTTCATTCTAGAAATTAGTGGTGGCCCAAGATAATGGACAATATTTTCAACATCCCAAAAATGCCTATACTAGGGCTCGTATCAGATGAACACAATGACCAGAATCCCTACAAAGCTGCTATAATTTAAGTTTGGTTCAGCAGATGCAAAGTATATTGCATAAGTATGGTTTCCCCCCTTACCCACCATAATGAAATGAGCGATATCTGCCACGCGTCTTTTTAGGGAACAGGGACCCTTTAAATCTTTGTGAAATCAACAGAACAAATATTGGTAGAAATAAAAATAATGTGTTTGCTCTGTGTTCTCCGGTGCTAAGATCAGACTTGTTAACATTGTCGTTCTCTCGCCCTTTTTTTCTGCTGACAAAAAAGAAAATACTACTGAGATGGATGTATTGTTTTTTTTTTTAGTCTCTAAGCATCCTGCTGTAGATAAGAATGAGGTGTCTAATATCTAACTCTCAGCTTAACAAGAAGGAGACAAGCAATGCGATGCAATGCAGGCTTACAGCACAGGGGTTCACTTGCCATTACGAAGCTGTATTATTTACACATTGCATTTATTGCTATGTATTATATTGTTTTTTGTTTGTTTTTATCTGGTTGCTCCTTCCATTGAAATAAATGGAAACCTTAAGATGAGGAAATATCATAGCAGGGTTCCACGGTGCATGCAGGATATTATGTTGACCCTCTGTAAAGGCTTGTAGACATGTGTTAAGACCAAGTGACCAAATAATAGTGTTTATACTGTAAGCTTCAAAATGGTTGACAGTGGCTCCTGTCCTCTACCGAAGAATCACAACGTCAGCTGGCCACATTCAAGAGCACCTGTCATATTTCATTCATTTGGAAAGATCAGAGCTAATAAGGCCATTCGTTTTTTACATAGAAGATGATCTTATTGAACTGGTCAATCAAAGTACACTACATTGGGCCAAAGCCAAGCTTTTACCCTTGCAGCTGAGACAATGAAGATCAACAAAGGAGAACCCAACTTTTTGGATTATTGTATTTCACCATGGGGCATGTGCCCAGGTGATGGCTGCCTTGGAAAGTGTGCCAACAAGCCATGTTGCCTTGGCAAGGTACAGGATTAAACAGCAATCTGAATGTTTCCACTGGTTAAAAAAAAGGTTAGCCTTCCATGTTACCTAGCCCCTGAACTAAGTGATTTAGTTCTAAAAGAACCAGTAGGTTCAGTGCAGGGCTTAATCATTGGCTTTGATCCAATGTATACTTTAATTGATCAGTTCAACTGTAGAGGAACAAGAACATCTCCTATATAACCAATATGAAAGGGCAGTTTTAGGATTGTGACTACATCCCTCATCCATCTATAGATCCCACAAGCCTCAAAACACAGGACATTAAAGACTATAGGACCAAAAAATTAAATATCACTCAGACACAAACCCATATACTGCCACACTGATGAGGCTTCCATTCAAAAATCATGAACGAGTACTGTTGTACCTCATTCTCCTTGGATTATAAGAGCCCCCCAAATAGGTTGTGTGTACAGGGGTCTGAATGCTAGACTTGCACAGGGGCCCCTTGCACTGCACCTCACATACTGATCTTACAGAGAAGGCCCATACACTTATCTTGTATAGAGGTCCATATACTGATCTTGCTCAAGGGGCCTACATGGTTTCAGATACTGACCTTGCACGCACTCTCCTTGCACCCTTGCACCTCCTTGAACCCTTGCACCTGTGCCTTGGGTTCCTTTCTTCCACATAGTGTAAGTAACACATTTACAGGAGCTTAACTTTCAGAATTTCAAACTGTGTTGAGATAATCACATATAATAGGCCCTCTACCAGGACTTCCTACTTGTATATGGAGTGTGGAAGTGAAGTGCGCCTAAACAATTTGTGCAATGATAACTCACATCCCCATAATTAGTGTGACTAAGATTAAACTCCAAATAATAGAGCATATTCATTCTCATTTAGCAGCAGAATTGTATTATGTCAGAATTCATTACCAAACAGCTTACACTACATTAACATTGCCAAGATAGCAGTCTCTGCATGTTTGGATCACTGTGTTGCTTCATGCGCTCTCCATTTATTATTTAAACAATGTTAATAAGTTAGAAATCAAACTTTTCTAGTAAATGGTAAAGTAGACAGGACCTAGGGAGAAGAAAACGCACAGTAATTGGAGTGAATGTTGTTATAAAGAGCAATATACACAAGATGACGCATGTACTGTAGTAGCGACATTGGTGGTGATAGAGGAATAAATGCATATACAGTACACTGCATACATGTATTCACTAATACTCTAGATGTCAGGTTGGGATGAAATTACTCATAATAAGTGTTCCTGTTTAGAGGAAAGAGGACCCCACAGCCAGGATTACATTCATCCCCTTAGGGTATGTTCAGACATCACATATTGTATATGCTGCACATTTACAAATGGATGAGATTTTAACAAATCTCATCTATGCACAGCGGAAAATAAAATTATGTGGAAAAAGAGTTTGATCACCTCTGGGGCCTTTTCTACAGGCCCTCCAAGCCTGGCTGGACCTGCAGTGGTAATCATACTTACCTGATCCCTGACGCTAGGTTTCGCCTCCTTTGCTGCCCTGCCGGATCTGCAGGTCCCAGGTCTCCCCACGTCAACATCTTGTTAGACATGTGTGGAAGCTGCAGCCAATGACTGGCCACATCGGACAAGTGTCACCCATGTGTCACATGTGTGACACGATGCACAGGTGACATAGGTGCAGTGATCACTTGACATGCATCAAACCAGATGTTGACACAGGAGATCTGGAACCTGCAGAGGTGGTGGGGAAGTAATGGCCCCAGAACACACCACTCAGGTTAGGTAAGTATGATTAACACCATGGGTCCAGTCATGCTGGGAGGTCTGTAAAAAATGACCCAAGGAATGAACAACCCCTTTAAATTTTCAGCATGTCAACTTTTTTGTGAATTCTTACTGTGGATTTCATTCCTTTCAGTGTATTAGGGTAAAACTATGTAGTGAAACAAAATATATTTCTAAATGTATGTATTAGATGTTTACTTTCTTGCATATTTGTGGCAAAATCTATTAGGAGTCCTTCTCATGTTCTTAACACCCAACAATTTGATGGATGGGACCAACCTTGACTGGGCCATTTTCATTGCAACCATATAGTCTGTCTTCCTTGTTTTTTTCACACAGTGATAGATGCAAATACAGTAGGATGTGCCAGAAGTGTAATTTACATTACTGATTTATGTACTATTACTTGAAAGCATTACAAGTATGGTACTATTGATGGGTGCTCTGGTGGAGCAAGTAACACACAAATAATTTGTTATGTTGAAGGTCATCATGTAGTAACTGTAAATGACCAAGTTAATTAGTCCTTTTTATTGCTGTAGGCGGCATTTTGATGTTTTCTACTACATGATGTTTCTACTACATGACAAAATCAGAGTAGTATCTAATCTTTCTGATTCACAGACATCCTCATTTATAACAGCACGACCTGAGGTTAGACATGGTATTACAATTAAAATATTGTTTTAATGCAAAAAGTTACCCTGGTCTCTGAAAACAGTGTCCTTCGTCTTATTAGGTTTAATAGGAATATTATGCCTGTATTTAGAAATGGATTATGAGCAATGGTGAACCTTGCCCCATGCGGACAGATGCAAAGAAATGTTTATTTGAATGATTTGAAGTTTTGAAGAACAAAATTTGCCTAGGTCTGGTTTTACTGATCAAGTAGCCTATCCATCTCGTTGGTACCCAATGACTTTGGTTCTTATGTTAAAGCTTGTCCACTATTGCAATGTGGGATGATGGTACCATGTTCCTCTATTAGTGCCTTTATTGTATATTCCTCTGAATATTGGTGTATCTCAAATACTATTAAAAATGCATATGGCTAATATCATAACAAGCTGGGGAGGCTGACATATAATTGCACGGGCCTTGCTGACCTTCTCCTGTGGGTCTTGTGTAATATCAGAGCCTTGTTACAAGATTCACATTGGAATTATCATGCTCTTCATTATTTATTCAAAACCAATTTGTTGTTTGCACTTGTTTTTTTTTTTAATTCCCTGTATGCCCTCTCTTTGAATCATCAAATTCATAATCATGCTGACCCTTTAAACTTGTATAAGCAGGTTCTAGCCTAGTGTCAAGAAAAGTAGTCAATACTTTATAGACAATAATGAGTTTGGAAATAATGTCTTTAAAAACCACTGATGCGTTCCACCAGCTGCAGTGGTTATTGACTGGATTTAGCTGAAGCAAAACAGCTGTCTCTCTCTCTGACTCATCTCCTATTTTCAAAAGTAAAAACATGAGAAAGTCAGCTTCTTGAAGAACTTTACTGAAGTTAGGCTCCCGGTTTCTTGTTATACATGGCAACCATTGGCTTTTTCAGCAGTTACAATGAGGATTCGTGCAGGGAGATGAAATACTACTGTAAAATAAAGTATATATAAAGTCATTGTAAAGTTTACAGTCATAAGTAATGCCCATTTAGTCAATAGTTCAAAGACCAATGTTTGAGTTCTGTCCATGGTGCTGATGGGGTTTGGTTTTGATGGCACGATCATCTCTATTATAATATCCCATTCAACACAGAAGAAGATATGAATGAAGTTCCTTGAAATAACTCTCTGGTATTGCAATTTTAACTGAATGGGCACAGCCTATGGACAAAAGTTAAACATTAGACCCTTTTTTCTAATCACTTTTATGCTGGACAGGTTCTAAAACATCTCCTCTGTATTATAAATGTGCATGCAATGGAGCCTTGAGTTCTTATTTAATGTACTCAATTAGCCATGGGCATCAGACATGAATATCATATGTTATTATTGTCCTAGTCCCAGAAAGAACTTAATGAGACAATCCATCTCCATATATCTTCTTAGGGCATATGGACATTATAGAGGAGAGTTCCTTGCTCAAGATATAAATGAATGCTTTTAAGTAAGAGTAACTCCTACTGTGGCAGAACCAACCCAGTTACTTGATAGACCATTCATTTGAACCACTAATTAGCCAAAGTTCATATTGTGATGGCTGAGTTTAAAAGACTGTCTTGAAGAGACAATACCTTCCTTCAGACGACTAAATGTGCTCAAAAAATCCTTGGTAGTTCAGACTAGTCTCACTTACCTGTAAGGTGTCTCATTTTTAGACCTTCTAATAGGTTATGCTTGCAAACCCTCAAATTTTACATTTCGAAAACACCTCACATTTTTATGTTACTAGATGGTAGGTCTGAATTCCACCCCCCAAATCTATGTCAATGATGAAAGGTTTGGCCCCTTATTTCAGTCTTTTTACCTTATTCCATACATAGTCATTATGTGAAACATGAAGAAGTCAAATGCCTAACAACATCCATGAGAATCCATCAGAAGGACAATATTTTCTGAGTGTACGTGCTTCCATGTGCGCCTCTTGTCAGCACTGGCATGAAGATACTCAGCTTTATGGTCAAACACCCTGCTCAGACTATTCCTAAGCAAAGAAAAGGCAGCATGACTGATATAAGATTGAAGGAAAATTGATTCTAATTCTCAGATGTATGGGAGCAGAAAAAAAAATCTCACACAGCTATATTACATTTTTATATTTCCGTCAAGAAAATGAGTTAAAAGAGAGAATGAAACTATTTTCCACTTCTAAAACATCACTTTGGACCTCCTCGTTTTAAACTCAAAATCTCACCGGCACCCACAGGTATTATAAATATCATGCCCGTACATTCCTTCTATTCAGGTGACAGTCAATTGACCACTCGGTGCTGAATTATTCATTAGGTTAAAAGCTTCAGAGGGATCGTCACATGGCAAAAAAAGGCCAGAATAACTATTGTAAAAGGTCAGGCAGCCGAGTGGCATTGTAGCAACTTGATTAATTGACTAAATCATTAAGGTCTGACCTACCTCTCAAAAGTTTAATGGATAAGTTGATGAGTTTCAGGAAGTTGACTTACCACAATAAAGATAAGAAGGTCACAGATGTGCAGGAAATCCAACGATGACATGTCTACTTGAGATGGAAAGTCAAGTGCAGATTCAGAATAATTTCCTCTCGACAATGACAAGTATTTATTCAGGGCATTGTATGGTAAATATGCTTATTTTTCAGTAATACTGTAGCTGAAATACTGATTCTAGTTAATGAAATGGAGCCCTCAGTTCATTTTGAGCAATACATCGACCTCAAAGAGTGACTCTGTCCAAAAACTTAAAGGCGTAACCCACTATGGACAATGCATTTTGTCAGTAGGGACCCTGTTGATAAGTGTGTCTTATTGCTGGCATCTCCACTTGAAATATAAAGGGGAATCAATCAACAAGTGTGTCATTTCCCTACAGCACCACCACAGGACAAATGCAGCATTACATGGTGCCTATTGATATCAATAGGTTCCCTGTGTAATTCACTAATGTGTCTGGTCCTCCAGTGATAGAGAAGCTCCATGTAGCCAGTTACTGATCTGGCTAATTAGCAAGGAACCCTCCTCTGGTTGATGGATGAGGGTCCCCACTGTATTAAAGGGATGTTCCCATCTCAAACATTTATGGCATATCCACAGTATATTCCATAAATGTCTGATAGATGTGAATACCACTGGTGAAAACCAACGGGGTAGTTTTATTATCCCCTGTGTGCCTGAAAAGTGGCATTAAAAGTGCAACTTTTTTTAAAAAAAATTGTCACCTCTGCCACTTTTTGATGTCCTCGCCACTTTTCTGAATTGGGGAGCCCCCACTGCGACAAATTTATCTTCATGTACGTAAATGAAGCCAGACATTTTCGGCAGCTCTGAGCTGTCATAGATTTCTGGTTAGGCGCACGAACTGCAGGAGAATGCGCCTAATTTATGACGTGCGCCTTGACATAAATTAGGTGCATCCTCCAGAAGTGCAGGGGATATCAGAACAGGTGCAGAAAGCACCAGTCTTGATAAATCTTCCCCCATATCTCTAGAATGGGGTCCATGGAGCTGCTTGTGCCTTGTAGGGAGAGGGGGTGGAACTATGGAAACCATCAAGTGGACTGTGCTACGCTGTTTCTGTAGCTCTCATACCAGTGAATGAGGGTTGCAGAAAAATGAGTAACACAGCAAGCTGCATTGTTTCCATAATTTGTGAGACGTGGAAACATTGTAGTTCGCTTTGTTTTGTGGTTTTCATATCTCTTATTCACTTGTATGGGAGCTATAGCTCACTCGGCAGTTTCCTTAGTCCTATTCTGAGATGAGGATACCCTTTGGTTTGATAAAATGCCAAGTCTTTCTCAATCAATTTTAGTCAAGTAGTGAAGGGGTGCTCTAGACATTTGGCCCCCCTTTAAAGCCTACTACTACTACTAGAATATGTTTGGGGGGGGTTGTTTTGAAGGAAACTTTCTTGCCTCTTCATGCCTATTCTCCAGTGCTTTCCTGGTTTAAATAAAACATGGATTTTTGGATTCACCTATAATGATGTGCGGGCTGGAAAGTGAATTACGTTACAGTAAATGATTAATAGGTATTGATACAGATCCTGAATATGAAATGTGGGAAGCTGGCTGCATTGATAATAGCACTCAGGGAAAAAGTTAGAAAAAAAAATAAAAGTCATTCTTGCTTAGTGCATGAAAGTATTCCAGTATCCCATGTATGAGGGTAATGAGCTAGTGATGTGGCCGGATATGTAGAGGTGAGCGAAGCTTAGAAAATTTTGTTTCGGCAATTTTAACAAGATTGTATGGAGTGTGGGGAATGGCGATAGTGACGTTACCCCCCCCCCATCATTTAACCCCTCGAATGCTGCATCCAACGCTGTTCGCAGCATCTGTGTCTCACATTCACCTGCTACGGGGTTAAAAAAAATTATACTTACCTTATCCACTTGATCACAGAGAGGCCGTCCTCTCCTGTCTTGAGGAGAAAATCTGCCAAAGGACCTGCAATGAGTGTGATGGCAGTACCACTAATATGTGGGTAGTTCCTGACAGTATTGGAATAAGAATGAAAACATACCAGGCACATAAAAAAAATCCCGGTTCACCAACATATCTTTTCTACCCTGAATCTATAACATAACACTGGGGTAAATCACTTAATAAAGAGTTGAAAAAAAGTTTATTGACAGAAGATTTGCATGGCTCTTAAATATGGCCACTGTTAGTACCTGTGAGATCCAAGACAATGCTGGGTGTAGTATCCTTAGGCTACAGTTACTATTGAAAATGAATGAGTTTGAGGCTACAATTGCTCCCATAACTTACCTGGTCCAATATTAGTAGTAACAGCACTCTAGAAACACATATAATATAGTAAATACAATAGTGCCATACTCACTATAGAAAATGTACTAATGCTATGTTATAAATGTGAGATTCTTGGCAAATACATTTTGTGCAAAATTATTTGTGCCTGTCAGCCAACGACAAGGCAATCTATTTAAGACAGGAACATACAGTAAATACTACCTTCATACCGCCTTCAGGGAACACAGTTTCCACACGCATGTTGAGCCCACACTATATTATACCTCCACTGGTGCCAAATGGCCTCCAAGAAATGCAGGGAGAGTGGTATTTAGTGTAGGTTCCTGTCTAAAAGAGATTGCTTTGTCATTGGCGGACAAAATGTATTTGTCAAGAATCTCACATCTATAACATAGTATTAGTACAATTTCTATAGTGAGTATGGCACTATTGAATGTACTTTATTATTTGTGTTTGTAGAGTGCTGTTGCGTTGTGTTTGTTTTTGCTTGTAGGTGGTTGCCTGACTATCAAAAAATTTCCTTCTTCTCCAGAAAAGTCTTCTCAACAACACTAAAGGAAGAACATGCAAGTTGTTGAAAATGATCCATTCCTTCATCCCTGCATAATGGGACTGGTAAAAAAAATTTTTTATGGCACTGGACACTGGAAATTAGTGTTACTCAACGACTAGAAAACCATCATGCACACGACACCAGGAAAAGACAGAACAAATATTGCTATTTGCGAATTTCGTTTCAGGTGCAAGTTGCCAAATTTTTCAAAAATATAATTAGGATAAAAGAGAGAGACCCACACATTACAAAATGAGACATGCAAGTCAGTTCTCCTTCCAAAAGTAAAAGGAAACTGAGTGTCTCAAGAGAAAATTGCCTTATTTAGCTTTTTTTTTAAATAAAAAGGCAATGATTAAACAGTGTGAAGATACCACTTACTACCTGATGGCAGCCTCAAACTTTTCAATCAGTATTCTTTTCATAATAACATTTCCTCCTGGTGGTAGCCTTGAACTTTTTAATCAGTGTTTTGTTTTGTTTTTTGTCAAATAACATTTCCTCTTGATGGTAACGGGAAACTGTTCAATCATTGCTTTTTCACAAAGGAAAGGTAATTTGCATACCTTCAGGTTTCTGGGAAAGATATTCAAATTAGTTTCTCTTACAAAAAGAAAACTAGTCCTATCTGATGACAGTAGTAAGTAGTAAGATATGCCAATTTGCATGTACTTTTTCCCAGAAATGCAGAACAGTGTTGGCTGGACTACAATACTTCTCATGAACATTAGGTGGTCTCCCTAATGAGGAAGAGCACCTGAAAGACATTGGCAGCTAACCACAACCATTTGAGACTTGCATACCTCATTCAGAGAAGTGTAATATGAAGACTTTCCGTACTCTTGTCCAGTGGAGTAGTCCATGTGAGTATCTTTCTATCTGTGATTTACCCAAAATGAATCACAAGAAGGTTTGAATGAATCGCAGGTTTGTAAGAATGTGAAATTTTTGGGAAATGTGAAATTTTTGGGAAATCTAAGACACGTTCGTAATCATTAGAATTGATTTGTTCATCTCTAATTTCCAGATGTGTCTTCCGAAGAGCTTATCCCACCATAGCTGAATAATGGGCCACAACCAGACCCATGTCTTAAGCCAATAGTATTGCAACTACACCAACATTAGTTCAGCTACTCTTAGACTATACATTACAATTTTCTCTCAGGCACAGGTCATAAGGGTACTTCACACTTGCGTTGTTTTATTCCGGTATTGAGTTCCGTCATAGGGGCTTAATACCGGAATAAAACGCTTCATTTTTGTCCCCATTCATTGTCAATGGGGACAAAACTGAACTGAAGACAACGGAATGCTCCTGAAAGCATTCCGTTCCATCTCCAGACCGGAGAGCAAACCGCAACATGCTGCGGTTTGCTCTCCGTCCTGGGCATCCGCACCAAGACAGATCCGGAATGACCCCCAATGCAAGTCAATGGAGACGGATCCGTTCGGTGTGACACACTAGTAAACGGATCCGTCCTCCGTTGACTTTCAATGGAGTTCATGACGGATCCGTCCCAGCGATGTTAAAGATAATACAACCGGATCCGTTCATTACAGATCCACATGGTTGTATTATCAGTAACGGAACCGTTATTGCTGGACCCTGCCAGATCCAGCAATAACGCTAGTGTGAAACTAGCCTTAGGGGAAGAATACTTTCCATAAAGAAAATTTACAAGTCATATTGTTTTTGAAATGTCTTCAGAAGTGGCGAGAAGGACTGATCTATGAGTTGGTCCAGACAGCGAACACATTGTTTGCCGTTTCTACCTCGAGATTGTATCTTGGCCGTTTTCCCTTATCTACGGGAAGTTGCAATATTATTCCATAATAATATCTCTCAATAGTTGGGTTGTACTGTATATTTCATGTTGTCATTTGAAGGACACAGCTTTTTTATCTTCTCAACCAGTTTCAGGTTATTGTTGATTTTGTTCTGTGAAATTTCCAATGAATTCTTCCCCAAGTTGTTATCTATCACCGTGAGGGTTTTATCGTGTTGTATAGGCCAGAGTATGTAAATGACTGTGAGGCATGACCAACAAGTCTGAAATGCATATAAAACACCAGATAGATGTGTGCAGAGAAGGGATTATAGCTTTTCACATGACTTAGTTGTACCCTCATTGGATAATATTCTAAACATGATATGTTATAAAAATTACCTTCACAGCTAATTTTTTAAATTTTTTTTCTTTTTGCTGTTCTACCTATTCTCCAACATCAATATATCACTATAGCAGTGTGGGGGGTTCCTGACCTACAAACTCCCTTAATTACCAGAGCAGATACCCACCAGATTAGTGTCCCTGGAGAATTTGTCATGCCTTTATATTATCTGGTCACCTGAGAGTGAATGTAACGGCTGATCTCTGGGTGTTATAGTACAACTGGGCCAATCCACTGACTGTAGGTACCATTGAATTCATAGGGGGGTTGTCTTGTAGACACAAATGCTTTAAAGGGGTTCTCTTGTTTAGAAAACTCACTTCAAATGCTCTAATAGTGCATTGTGACTTAAAGGGGTTCTCCCATGATTGATGTAAAAATGAAAATCAGCGATCATATAGTACATGACAACCTCTTTCTAACAAAGCTAGAACCAGCCCTGTACCTCACATGGAACCAGCGAACTAACAAAAGATACGGCTGTTGACAATTGAAGATTTAAACTGAGCATGTGCGGCCTTCTCAGTGAGGTGGACAAAAATAAGGAAAAGAACAAACAGCAGGTGGCGCTATACAGATACATTTTATTGAAAAGCTCAGTGGCTATACTAAATTTTTAATTACATGCAATTACAAAAGTATTCAGATCCAGGTGCTCGTTTGAAAATGTAGAATATGTTTGGTGGTACAACCCCTTTAAAGGGACTGTAGGGGGCTTTAGGTAAAACAAACTATTATTCACCCATTAAATCCCTCTCTGCTCCAGTTGCTTCAAGTCTTGCAGTGATGACAATATAAACATCATTCATGTAACTGCTGCGGCCATCACTAGCATGTATGCCATGTGATCACTGAGGCACTGATTGGCTGCAGCAGTCACATGAATGACTTATGCAATGCAATCACTGCAAGACCAGCATTGACCACTAAAGCAGCAGAGGTGGAGCGATGGGAGATGTCACAGGTGAGTAATGGTTAGTTTTTTTTTTCTTTTTGTAATCGTATCCCATTTTCTGCTCTAATTCCTGGACAACCGCTGTAATAAAGGGGAGCTCATCATTTGAGATCTTCATTCGTTAACTGGTACTAGAAAGTGTTTCTCCATCTGGGAGACCTGGTACTGATTTCAGTGGGTAACTTGCAATGCACCATTTCCCCTGTGGTGGCGCTGCAGCTGAATTGAACACTTGCTACTAGGTTTCCCTGCACATTGCAGCTGTTTGCTGGGGTGTAACGAGCATCACAACACCCTGTGACATCTGATATTTATAGACCTCTTCTTACAAGAAAAGGATTGTCCAAAGTGGACAGCCCCTTTAAGTAGCAGGGCTGAATTTTTGGAATCAATGTGTGTGATTATATGCTATTACATGATATCACAGATAACACACTGTAGTACTAGCCTTAGACAGGAAGAGTTGTATCAAATCACACATTTAGTTCTACTTCATTGACAATTTGAGCTCTGCTACATGTGAAGAGTCAGTTTTTGCCTTAAGAGGTGCTCATCCCCTCCTCCCTCCTAGCTGAAGTCTTGAGGAGCTTCTCTCTGCTGGCGTCCTTCTCAGCATGGCCACCAGTTATCAATAAAACAATACACAATAAAGATGTAACAAGATGTCCGCAGCTGAGGGAACAAGCTTCTATGCAGAGAGCCGTGACAGCGCCAGTCCTCACATGCCACCACGCCATGCTTCCTGAAAGGCTTTTTACCTAGATTACTGAATGTTAACTTAAATATTTTCCTGCTGGCGTTTCCATAACAACCATGTCCTTCTTAATGTGTGGTCCCTACCGTACAAATATATATTTTGGCCAAATTGATGGATATTTTACTATGTAAACAGCAGCACACTTACTTATCATACGTCATACCATTTCTCTCTGCCTATCTACTATATATCCATCTATCTATCGTTCTATCTAATCTATCTATCGCCTATCTATCTATCTATCTATCTATCTACTATCTACATAGCCATCTATTATCTATCTAGGTCTCTGTGTTTTTATCTAATTATCTATCTATCTATCTATCTATCTATCTATCTATCTATCTATCTAACTATGCATCTATCTACTATCTACATCTATTATCTATCTAGCTCTCTGTCTGTGTTTCTATATATCTATCAATCTATCTTCCTATTATCTATTTACCTATCCATTTAATTTGAACTTTCAAAGCTTTTTGAATTAAACTTATCATAAAACTGTGATCATTGTGATCTTTACCATAAGTTTTGTCAAATTACAAACTGAACTTTGCTTCTTCTGATACATTCCTCTTTGCTGTACCTTTGATACCTTATATAGCATTGCTTAGTCTTTCTCCAGTATAGCAGTACACCTTGCGATTGTAATACATAGAAATTCATTGAGGTAATTATGTCTTGTGTATTATTCTGCAATGAATCTTCCTCTTTATTGTACTTTTTATGTTCCATTATATGTATAGTAAACATATGGATGCGGTTTACTGTCTGCACAGACCAGGTCTACTTCCCTTGTTTGGAGTAAACATTGACATGCCGGTCGTATTCATTGCCAGAGGCATCAGAGAATCACAAGTACTTGCTATATGGATACAGTCATATGTAAAATTATATTTGTTCTGAAGTAATATAGAACACAGAGATGTTATATCCCTTAGGCATCATGTGTAACCTATGATTAAAATGTCCCTCAATGTTTTTTTAGTGGTCGGAGCTCCATTTTCCTAATACAGTCATTGGGGCACATTTTCTGATGCCAGCCTTAGTAAAAGGACAGTTGGAGTAAAGTCCCATTAGTTTATTTGGTTGGTAATTTCATTTATAGTTTACTTCAGTTTTCTGGTGTAAATTAGATGTGTTGGCAGAGAAGAGAACCTACCTCTTTCACTAAGCCTTGTCATGATCTCTTTCAGAAAGTTGTTGTAGAAACTACTGTAGAAAATGCTGTTTGCTCAAAAACTGGTGATTTTTATAAATGTACCTTCAACTATGTGTCTCATAGAGTTTAGTAATAAAATTCTGACCGCCTTCCTCCACCACTAGGTGGAGCTCACTGTATAGGGATGTACAGTACATGACTCCCATTGAACTTAATAATAAATGTTTTTTTAGTAATTTCCTAAGTTCCCCCTAGTGGCTGCTGAAGGCTGCCAGAATTTTATCCTTTAACTCCTAACACTTGGGGGATTATATGTAAGAGGATAATCTGTATCATGGTTTATTTTTTTCTGATGGATTATTATTGATGGATCTGTTCATTCTTAGAGAGAGCATCCACAGAAATGACCATCTTGCAGGTTACTCAGGAGCCTGTGTTGAATTTAAAGGGTACCATGTAATGCTTCATTTCTCCTGTGGTGCTGCTGCAGAACACTTGCTGCCAAGTTTCCTCATGTATTACAGTTGATTGTAGCTTGCTGCAGTAAAGGGATGTCTGGTGACCATCTCAATTTTAGGGACCCCTTCTAACAAGTGGAGACTACCCTTTAGGCTTCGTCCGTATGTGTTTTGCGGTGCGCAAAATGGATGACGTTCCGTATGGCATCCGTGTTTCCGTTTTGTTTTGTTTTTTGCGGATCCATTGTAACAATGCCTATCCTTGTCAGCAAAACGGACAAGAATAGGAACATGTTCTATCTTTTTTGCGGAACGGAAATACAGACATACGGAAATGAATGGTTCCACATACGGTCCGCAAAAAAAGCGGAACGGACACGAAAACAAAATACGGTCGTGTGAATGAAGCCTTAAGATGACAAGTTTCCCCCGTTACTGTGTCTTTAAGGGAATCCTCCTCCTTGTTGCTCACAGCCTGTCTTTTTCTCTTCGGCGATGGGCACTGAACAGTAATGAATTGCAGTAGTTCCCTACTGAGGCACAAAGAATGAATTCAGCCCTCGCTGCCTCTTGATGTTAGACCGCTGTTCTTTTCCTCTAAGGAATCTCATTAAAAATGTATTTAGTGACACTTGTTTCTCCAAAACTTGCACACACAGCATTAACTCCATCACTGCTGAAAGACAGGCGGTTAAGCGAAGGTGACAGGGAGACGGTGGCCATCCTGCCCGGCTCATTCACATCTGGATGGGAGGCACTTTTTGTGACAGGAAACATGTTTAAATCTTAAATCCTCCTCCTTCATCATAAGGAACTTGTCTCCAAATATGAAGATCTATACCTGGATATATTGGATAGAAACGTCTATAACCTCAAGCACACGACCATATTTTTGGCCCATGTCTGATCCGCATTTTTTTACTGATCGCACAGGGACCCATTCATTTCTATGGGTCCGGAAAAAAATGGACAACACATGTACAGTATATAATCCATGTGCTGCCTACATCAGTGCAGCCAGGCCGCAAATTATACAACCTGTCCTATTCTCGTCCATTTTGCTAGCAAGAATAGGCTCTTTTACAGCGGGTTCTATGAAAATTGTAGGATGAACATGGACTGCATCCGGATTTTGTGGACCGCAAAACAGATATGGTCGTGTGCAGGGGGCCTAAGGGTCATACATAAGTAAACTGTCAGTTATTCCATATTTTCGGACAGGCAAGGTATCAGTAAAATGCTGTCACATTACATTTTTGTTCAGGTTTGTAAAAAATATCAAATTTATGGGTTTTTTTTCCCTTTTTCCTTTTTTTTCTTTTTTTTCAGAAATGTATTTTTCTTATGGCGAAATCTTTGGGAATGCATCAAGCATACACCACACCCAGGGAATGTTGTGATTTGAAAAAAAAAAAAAAAAAAGCCAAGGGGCAAAAAAAAGCTAGTAAACTATCATAAAATACCACACAAAAAAGGAGGAGCAGAGCAGATTAATATAGTTTTCTGGGAAAAGATTCTGTAAAACCTGAAAGTTATTCATAAACAATCCCTCTCTTTCTGACTTTAGTTGTACACAGGGGCCAATCTGTGTGTATACAGAGACAGCTCCTAGTTATTGATAGTTGTACATGGGGGTGGTCTTAAGTTCAGAAAGAGCAGATGTTGAAATATATAAAATAATAGTCATACTGAAGCAGGGGCGTAACTACCATAGCGGCAGACCATGCGACTGCTATGGGGCCCAGGACAAGAGTGGGCCCAGTCTTAGTTCAGATTATCTTATATTCTACTGGAGGTGAAAACTTGGTCAGGACTCTACCTTCTAAAGGAACAACTTTTAGCAAATGAGGCAGTGGAAAAAATGACCCAAGGGTCATTGAAAGGGGTTTAGGCAGAAACCCTTCTGTCCTGTGTGGGGATTCTGGTTTGATCCTTGCTATGGGACCCTTACTTCTCTATGTATGCCACTGATACTGAATCTTTACCCATAAAACTATACATCAACTTGCTTAGTTCCTCCTGCACTGTATCATCAGATTACACTGCATTTCATGGTGACAGGCTCCCTTTAATGTCAACTTAGACAATTGCTAACAATCGCAATAACCCGTTATAACATTATTATTAGAGATGAGCGACATTCTTAAAAATTTGATTCGGCTGCTTCGCCGAATTTTACAAAAAAATTTGCTTCATGATGAATAACTCCATCTCGAAGCGCAAAATGCGGAACACACGTGGCCGGTACTTGTGTTTTGCGGATCCACGAGTCCCTATACTGAATGTTTTCCCATAAAACTATATAACGACCTCCTCAACTCCTCCTGCTCTATAACCTGCTGCCTGCATTTCATGATGGCAACCGGTTCCCTTTAAGAAAGTGTTCTAGCGTGTTTTGGGCCTTGGCATTTTTTTCCAAATCACAGCATTCTCTTTGAATGGTGTTTTTTCAAGTGTCTTTCCATAAGAAAAAAAAAAAAAGTAAAATGTGTTTTTACAAACAAAAAAAAAATGTGGACGCTCCCCAAAAGAAGTTCCAGTATCCTGGACACTAAAACAGTAGGGTGATTCTTTGTATTACATTGTCCTCTAAACAATTTGCATAGTAAAGTTCTTAATGTGAGAATAAAGTAAGTGAACATGTGTTTTAATTAGCAGGAGCCATCTAAAAGCGGGTGATTATTGGCTGCTGATATCTTAATTAAAGAGAAATTAATAAAAGAGCAGAGCAGAATCCTAGAGAAGAGGCGCAGAGCATTTATAGACAGATTTCCAGGGTATAAAGTGTTTAGAGTAGGTGGTGCATAGTCTTAGCGAAAATATTTTAACGCGCGATTGCATGAATCTGAAATGATTATTTTTTCTGATGGGATTTCTAACCATTCAGTATCTTCATAAATAATATAATAAGTGATGCTGAATAAGGTCTCTATGCAAATGAATATTTACAACAAATGTAAAGTGTTTTTTTTTAGGGTAATATTGAAATATAATGTGCTGCTTTTGTCATTGTCCATGAACTGCGCTGCCCTCTGCTGGTCAGTCCTGGTAAGGCAGGTGATTTGTATTCTATGGCTATTGACACTAATTTTGGATTTCATGTATAGGGTTATCCACACTGCTCTGTAAATGTTACCCACAGCTCCAGTGTAGAGACAAGCAAATTGCTTTGTTTGATTTAAATTTTGATATGACATGGGAATAGGAAATCCTCTCTTCATCCCTGCAGGACAATTAAATCAACCTTTTAGTTGATAAGAGTAATATTAGTATTGAATGGGAATTTAATAACAACTTGATACAAAATTATGTTTCCTCATTGTAAAATGTCTCAATGGAGGGAACCCCACTGCTTTAAACTTTTGGAGAACTGTTCAATCTTCCTGCAGCACCACCACAGGAGAAATAAAGCATTACACAATTCCCATAGAAATCAATGAGCTGTGTAATGCATGGACAGGGTGGGTCCTCCAGAATGAGGCACGGCCCTCATGACCGCTCTTGGCACAGGTTATTAGATGAGGATCCTGAGCAGGTGACCCCTACCCTTCTCTATTACTCAGAATTCCATAATCAGGAATATGAAAGAGTTTTCTAAACCATACAAGCCCTTTAAGCTTTCCCTACTAACATCAAAGACTCCTTGGGGGAATGTATCAAGATTGAATACTGAACCACCAGTCTTTAGGGGGTAATGCATTGTAAGGGTAATATTTGATGTCACTCTTTTGTAGTGGCTGCTCTTTTTAAGCCATTTTTTGCTACAAACTTTTGAAATGTTGCACACCAGAAGTTTAACATTGATGGCAGTGGTGTACATAGAGAAGGGCCCCATAGCAAGGATCAAACCAGGCCCCCCACACAGGACAGAAGGGCTTCCACCTAAACCCCTTTCAATGACCCTTGGGCTATTTTTTCCACTTCCTCATTTGCTAAAAGTTGTTCCTTTAGAGGGTAGAGTCCTGACCAAGTTTTCACCTCCAGTAGAAGAGGAGATGATCCCAACTGGGCCCCCTCTTGCCCTGGGCCCCCGTAGCAGTCGCATAGTCTGCCGCTATGGTAGTTACGCCTCTGATTGAGGAGAGGTCATAAATACTTAATTGTGGGGGTCTGACTCCCTGCACCTCTGCTGATCAGCTGTATGATGAGGCTGTGGTGCTCAGATGAGTGCTGTTGCATCTTCCTGTCAATGATGTCATGCTCACCATTTACATGGTCTCTGTGCTGCTCAGACCCATTCAAGTGAATGGGCCTGGGCTGCAATACCAAATACAGCCACTATACAACGTACAGCGCTGTGCTTGGTAAGTTGTGTGGAGGTTGCAGCACTCAACATAGCATAATTACAGCTTTACAGGCACTGCTGCAGGTGAGGGACTACAGCTCAGACACCCATTACGTAGAATAACCCCTAGGCCAGACTAACATCAAGCCTGTATGACAGTGAACACCTATATCCACAGGTGACTGCAAGTGTCATCCAACTGGCTATCATACCTCCTCATCTGGTGCCAGAATGTACACCTTGTACCTACCTCCTGGATGTGCCACAAGTTATATTATACACTGTAAAGAGACTTTATGCATTTACTTCTGGCCTTATTCTTCAAGCCACCTTTCCAGTGCACCTGTCCACAGGGAGCAATGGCCTGAGGGAGTACACCGTGACATAACACCTAATCAGGGCCATTACCACTCCTATTCTCTGCACCAGCTCCTCAGGGGCTTGCTGCACTTCACTCAGGACTCTAGTATAGTTGGCTGACAACCCTAGCGAGACTTAGAATGGTGGCCATATTGTTTGTATCCCAGCTTTCTAGGATACAGATATTTTGTCAAAAAATCTATGTCATTTAGGCTCCAATACTCTTTATGCTCTTTAATAAACCCAATACGGTATGTAGTTTGCACGACAATCCGTCTGGAGTACACATGAACTGGGATCCTGGAAGAGCCACAATATTGGGAGCTCTGGGGTATGAATTGCGTAAATGTCTCCGTTTTGTAGAGATGTGTATTGGGATTGAAGCCGAGCAGATGTGGAGAATAGCACCTGACAGTGTCCATGGAAACTGAAAATCTAGCTTCATAAATAAATCAAGCTTTGGTTTTCTTTGTAACTCATGGAGGATCCTCATTCTGTGGAGAAGTTGTTATTATGGAGTTTTATATCAATTTGTCAAATTGTCGTGAATAGTAAAGTCAGGTTACGCAACAAAATAGTTACACAATGTGGAGATTTAGTGTACTGTTTCTTTAAATGAAAGAGGACCTGTCAACTCCCCTGACATAGGATGGAGACAGCTCTCGTAAATGCAAACCAAGTGATCCTTTTTATTCCAGATCCCTTTCTGCTGAAGATCTCCCTCTAACAGTTTCTTACAGTAGAGACAGCTGGTGGCAGTTGAAGGATGAAACTGAGCATGTGCAACCACCTTAGTGAGGTGGACATATAAGGAAAAAGATAGGTGGCAGTAGGTGGCACTATACAGATAGATCTTATTGAATAACTCAGTGGCTCTTATGGGCAGAGGGTGTGAACCTACTGTACTAATCACCAGTTTGGTTTTGGGCTGACCCTAAGGTCGTTATCATGACAGTACCCTGGTATTAACCCTTTAACCCCTGTACAGGGATCTGGACTTCGCTATGGAGAAGCAACGAGGCAGCTACCTCTTGATATAGTCCCTGTGTAGTCTGCAGCTGACCCACGGGGGTCAGAGGACACCGGTGTGAAGCACTGAAGTATCAGGCAATATGCATAGTAAGAAGATGGGCCGAGGTCAGGGCAGCCAGCATACTATTGAATCAGAGAAACAGCTCCGAGGTCAGGGCAGCGGCAGTGGGAGAAATACGGGTAACAGACTAAGGTCAGAACAGCCAGCTAGAAGTCAGGGATAGTTTGTCAGGAGTATGGTACACAAGTAGTCAGGCAGAAATTCACATCTTTACTGGTATCTAGTGACTAGGAAGATGCCTTAAGTACCCAAGGACTCCCAGCCATAGGCGGTGGAAGGAATTGGAAGTGCAAATGTGCCTCCTAAGGAACAAAAGTTTTCAGATCCAGGTGGTGTTTTGAAAAATGTAGAATATTTTTTAGTGGGACAACCCCTTTAAAGGGAGAGATTTGTTTTGGTACATGGAATCACCTTTTATTGAATTATTTAAAGGGAATTTCAGTCTTGACTTGTCATATGGTAATATCTATGTAGGTTTTAGTTGTGATAGAGTAGTCACCATTTTGCCTCAAGCTAGTTTTCCCATTGGGTGGGGGGGGGAACCCTACAGTTTTTATCTGGTTACATGTCTCAATGACTTGCTGGAGGACAATAAAAAGTACAATTCCACCTTTATAAGCTTTGTAGCTTATATTCTGCTTGGTGCATCTCCCCCGATGTTCCATGATGCTTTTATTTCATGCCGTTAGTAATTTCGGTGAGCAGAGCAGCTACAGCCCACCAGTGCCGCCCAGCGTGATATGACTCACGTTATTTGCTGGAAGAAACATATCAAAGAATCAGCCTTGCTGCAAAACTAGGAGAGGAAGATAACAGGTAACGACTGTTCTTATACAGGGTACCCGCCTGCCAAATCCGAACATAGGTCACAGGTCGTGAGCCCATACTTGTCAGACAGGTAATTACAACTCCCATCATTGCGATGTGTCTAGCTAAAGAGTCAGACTTTCAAGCTGTTAATGCACTAAAAGCAGAGATGCAGGATTGGGACTTACCTACTGTTGCCTGGGCCACGGCTAAATAAGAGAAGAAAGGGGCTATATTGAGGCAGGAGTATGGTGACATTCCTGGGGGTAGGTACTCTACAGGATTACAAGCCTCAGCAAGCAGGCAATAATGCACTGTGACTTTTAGGGCTCCTGCACACGACCATATGTATTTTGCGGTCTGCAAAACACTGATCCACAAAAAATACGGATGGCGTCCGTGTGTATTCCGTATTTTGCAGAATGGAACAGTTGGCCCCTAATAGAACAGTACTATCCTTGTTTGTAACGTGGAAAATAATAGGACATGTTCTATTTTTTGCGGAACGGACATACGGACATACAGCAAAAGAATACACACGGACCCATTGAAATGAGTTGTTCTGCAAATGGTCCCCAAATAAACCCTGAACGGACACGGAAAGAAAATACGTTCGTGTGCATGATCCCTTATTCTGTTTGAAAGCGATAGAGAGCCAAACCTGGTATATAGATGTAGCAGAGATGGATTTGTTATTTATTTCCATGAGACTACGGTACGTTGCTTGTGCATTGTGCTAGTCTCTGGCTCGTAGATTTACGCGTAGTCCTGTGTGACGCAGCAGATATCATAAACACCTTGGGGCATCACACCGTGAATAACAAACTCAGCCTGACAAAATTGGCCCCGCTCCATGTGCTACTTACTTTGATTTCAATGCTGTTTGGCCGCATAAAATGTTCATTCATTATAAAAGTTTTCACTGCCTACTCTCGTGTATAAAGAGGCAGCAGAGCGGAGTTTGTCATTTACCCGTGTGCAGTATGAAAACCACCCTTATTGCGGTCTTGTTAACAAAACATATTTATTGTCATTGCAAATTGTGTCAAATGACAAAACTTATGTAGACTTGATGCATCTGTAAGCGATGTCTGAACTTTAAGCGTATGTTCACACATGGCCGATACTCACACATGGTCTACTCATGCTGTTCAGTATCTTTGCAATTCACAGTAAATCCGCTAATAAAAATCCACACACGTTGCAGAAAATCAACCACATGTGACAGCATCCAAAAGGCCAGGTCATATGGCGGGTTTCCCCCCTGCAAAATCCACTTTGTATTTAGTAGCAGAAACTGCCACGGTTTTTGTTGCGGTTTTTCACTTTACATACTGCGGACCAGCTTGCGGTTTAGCCCCATTGAATGGAGCTAAACCATGAGCAGACACTCGCCGCAGCTTCCAGCGGTATCTGTCCAGACATTGCATCAGGAAGGGACATGTCCCTTTTTGGTGGTTCACAGCTTTAATAATGGCAATGGGAGGGTGAAACAGCCCAAAAGGGACTTTCAGAGATGTTACACTGAAGGTCTATCCTTAGATTAGCCCAACAAGTAGCAGATCTGTAGTAACTGACAGCACCACCAATGCCTGTGTGGTTGTGTCTGGTACTGCAGCTGCAGTTCAAGATAGAGCCAGATGGAAAAGAGTGGAGCATTGTCGAATAATGTAGTGAAAGAGCTCAGTAACCCCTTTCTGCTGATCTTTAGGGTTATTTAGGGGTCAGCCCCCCCACCCCCCTTCCTTACACATTATGGTCCTCCCTGAGAATAAACTCTCAATGTTATATCACCTTTAAACCTTTTACAGTTTCCCTCATTTAATAATACTAAAGTGTACATTTTTTTTACAAAGAACAATGTTGGTAATCAGACACCACACTGAGGTATCCGTGAACAATAGAATCTAATTTTTTCTGGTCAGATTCCGAGAAGTTATGACGGTGAGAACTTTATTTTTTTCAAAAGGAAGCAAGAAATACAGAGAATTAACTCATTGTGTGCGTGCAGGGGTCTCCAGGGGATGTCACATAACCTTATCCACTTACAGATTGTCACATTTCAGTGCTGCACAATGTACAAATACACATTGTGTCATTTCAAACAAGTGACCTGGGGACAAAATGACTTTATTGTAGATGGTATGGCCCAAAAGGATCTGATTGCTTTTTCCTTTCTCTGTCCTTTTAGCCCTGACAGTGACATACGATTTATTACATCTTATGTGCCCCCTTTGGAATTAAACTAGAAAGCCACAGGATGCCAACAGTGTTTTATTTGAAGTCACGTTAGCACCTAGGATGCATTCAAGTCAGACGTTTCTTCTCGAAGGGCAAAAGATGTTCTCGGAATGACGATGGCTTTAGGGTTCACATTTTTGAAAGTGTTCTGCTCCCTCTAGGCTATTTAAACAACTACTGAGTGAAATTCAGAGACGGTTTCTGTGCCAAATATGGTACCCTCTGTGTCAAGCGCAATACAATGAGATGACAGCAAAGACCTCAACGTTTTATGTAGATAGGAAAATGCATTTGATAGGAGCTTGGAGACCACTCGTGGTCCCAGAATAAAACCGGAGCTTCCTTTACAATGACTTATGGACCATGAGGAAAAAAATAGACTTGAGATCTAATAACAGCTCCTTCACTTTCCAGCT